>JAJOOR010022328.1:0-26908 GCA_036250505.1 Solanum acaule | reverse complement strand
ATTATTATTTAGTGTTCATTTTTATAGTATGTTATACCAAGGGTTTCTTGGATCATAAGTGATTTTGATTGTCGGTCACACCTACGATGTAGATCAAAGGCACGACACTTTTAGTATATTAAGATTTGTAACACGAATTTAGAGGCGAACCTAGAAATATAAAGTTTATGATTCCCATTGATATGCTAATATAATTCTTCATGATAATAACTGTATTCATAGCCAAATAAAATATTCACAAATAATTAGTGGATTTTCTTAAATTCGCGTATGCTCATAACTATCACAATAGATTTATCCTAGTATGAATTGGAGGAAGGAAGTGAAAATATCAAATTGGCATACTATGCTTTTATTAAAATAAGATAAAATATTCTCTAAGTTTTTTTTATAATAAGATAAGTATTCTCTTTAACCTCAGACATGTCTTAATTTTTTCTTTCAACAACAAGGACATGTGCAAAATCCTAGGACACAATGTGTTTTACATCCACAAGAACATTTACCCAAATAAATATTGTCTTTATTAAAAGAAACATCCCTTCTTATTCACTCAATACATCCAGAAATTCCATCAAAACAAGTCGGAATTCCATGTTGACGAGAAGGAGCACAATCTTGTGCTATTTGACAGTTTTGATCTTTTCTGAATACTATACGTGATTGTGAACCTATATCAAAAATAAAAATAAATGTTAATATCATTAGTTCAATTAAATTCGTTGACAATACATAGAAATCAAACATATATAATTTCTTCAAGTTGCTACAACTATTTTAATAATGAAGGACAATCAATTAATATTGACATGAACTCTTGATCATAGTTTATTACGCAAACTTCAAATGAATAGCAAATGAAGAAATATATATTTCCTATATTATGCTTTGTACTTTAGAATTTAGTTAGGAACTAAGTTTAATGGAAAAAAAGTTTTAAAATAGTTAATAATATGTGTATAATTATACTATGTTTGGCTATGATAATTGCCTCAGTGAAGCCATATAGTCAATTAAAATATCTAAGTTTACCTTAAACTATCAAATTATTATTTATGTATTCTCTGTAATAATTTGATGCATACCCTATTGAGGAATTAAATAGATCTAAATATACCCTTAGATAATTAATAAATATCCAAAAATACTCTTACTTGGGTTCCACCAAATCAATCAAAGCAGACTCATTCTTCTACGATAAAAAAATTGTTATTGAGAGAAAATATATCTGAAACAGACGATAATAATATAGATTATTAGGTAAACATATAAAAAAATCTAATACAGATCCCAAATATTAACCGTTATATATATATGTATATATATATATTTGTGTGTGTGTCTGTATGTAAAGAAGAAAATTTATTGACATACCATATAGGAAGAGATAATGAGAGGGATAGAGGGAGATGGAGGAGGAGAGAGAAGAGGAGGGGAAAAGGAGAAGAAACTTTACTGAGAAAAATGAACACCCAAAGAAGAGTGAATACAATGGTTGATTCCTTCTTCATCTTTTATACAAAGTCACTATTTCTCAAATCTCAACGTCGATCTTTTTATTTTTTGTATATTGATTCAAAGTAAAAATATTCACATTTATAAGACATAAGTGGCATACCAACTTGCCAAGTGAATTCAATCATTAAATTTTAAATCTAGAAGAAGTGGCTAAATTAAAAATTCAATGCAACTAGTCAACTATTCTTTGAAAGTTGGAAAAGAATATTAATTAGTTTTTGCACTTATATTTAGAGTTTAAATAAAAAATAGATTTATGTAATCCATATTGTTGACACTTAATTTTGACTGACTTATATCTCATTTTGATAACTATTTGGTTAAATAAATATTTTAAAAATTAATTTCCTTTATTTATATATGTAAACTATAATATATTTTTTTCTAAATTATCATTATTTGTCACAAACCCGACTATTATGAGTGGAACTAACACTAACCAAATTGGTGGGAGAACCAGCTAAACCTGAAACCAACCCAACACCATTTAATCAAAACCAAGTATATTATATAAAATAAGAAAATAGTTTAGATTTAAATGAATTGAGTCCCCATAAACGCAACTCAATCGTCTAAAAACAACCAATGCAGAAATACCCCTAAGAACTGAAAGTCACCTTACAAAAACAATAAAACAATCCAAGATACACCCCTAAAGATAAACATAATTAAAGTCAATAGTCCATGTTCGAACAAATGGACAAGAAAATGTAGATAAATCCATGGAAGCCTGAAACACAAACCTCACCCTTAGACTCGAAATCAGATGTCTCTCAACTGAGGTCTTGGATAGGCTGCTAGAAGATTTGTTGCACTCAACAATAAAAGAAACAAGTGTAATATCAGTACACAAGCACCATGTACATGTAGGATCACGCGTCCGGTCTAACATATGTGTATAAGTAGTTAACTACCAAATAGTAATCACAAGCAATACATTATATAGAAACAATTACCAACCACACTTAGACTATCAATCACATGACATGAAACAACAATACAAGAACAAACCAATGGATAAACATGTCCCACATGATCATAATACAAATATCGGTCCTCTTATGGAACCTCAATCTCATACCTGGTCCTCTCACAAATTAAAATTTAAACCTAACTCTAGTGTCATACCAATCGTAGTATCTGAGCCAACCGTATATAATCATATCAGGTGTGGTATCCAAGAAAATCAACAATATCTTCTACCAGCATGGTACCTAAGCCAACCAGCAAGCATATCAAGAATGTATAATCACATAACACAACAAGAATGCATAATCAAATAGTACAATGAACAAGGCCACTTAAACTCACAAATCACAATAACAAGTTCATTTCATTTGCTTGCTAGCATACATTGGACAATATGACACTACAAGCAATAAGCATTCATATATACATAATTCGGGAGTACAACTGTAACACCCCAGAAAATTTTGAACTAAGATTTCTTAAGTAGGATTTTACCAAGGAATTTAAAATTTCTTAAATATTAAGGTCAGGTCACTAGATATAGTACCTTGAGTTCCAAAAAGAATTAAAGAGAATTCATTCAAGTCATTTCTAGGTTCTTCTAAGTTTTAGGTCAACTTAAAACGACCATAACTTTCAGTACAGGATGAGTTAGGAGACCCATAAGATATCTAATGAAAGATCTCTGAGTCCTCTTTCCAAGTTTGCTAATTTTTGAGCTCGTATGAGGGAGATATGCCCTTTTGAAGTTAGGTTGTCAATTAAAGGAAAGTTACTCCAAAATAGGAGGGGTATTTTAGTCTTTTCCTTACCTCCCCCCCCCCCCCACTTATTCTAAATGCGAGTTTCACCCAATTAAGGGTCAAAACTTATTAGAATCAATTTCATTCATCCCCGAAGCGTTTAGGATTTTAGAGAGAAGATTCAAGTGGAGAAAAAGTTCAAAGTTTCAAGCGTTCGTTCAAGAAATTCAAGATTTCACCAAGAACCTAGTTCTTTGAGGTATGTAAGCTTCTATAGTGTTGGGTTTGTTCACCCACACGTCAATCATGAGTTTCTTTTGCGAATCTATCCATAAATATTGAGCAATTTAATTTCTTGATGAGTTCTTGATAAGTGTTCTTGAAGTTTCCTTATCGATTAAGGTTTGATGTAAGATTCTACTTGGGTCAACTTCAAACAACCATATCTCTTAGAATATAAAGAGTTACGTGGGCCATAACCTATCAAATTAAAGATATTTGAATCTACTTTCCAACGCCTCCAATTTTGCATCAATCCAATTTCTAAGTAAAAAGTTATGACTATTTTAGTAACCTAATACAGTGATGTTACGAATTAGCTGATGGGAAAACATTAAAAAGGGTCGTTTTGTTTTTTACCTCCAAGAAAACCATAAACGAATTTCTTGACTAATAAAAGGCTAAAGAAATCAGATTTTAATCTTTTAATCCGTCATTCTCTTCTCTCTCAAACCCTAGGGAAAAACACATAGAAAAAATCAAAGTAGAAGACTTCATTCAAGATTCTTCTTCAATGTAAGTCTTTCTCCAAGAATTTCATTCTTTTGAACTCAAATTCCTACATACAATTATGAATCACTAATGAAAATTATAATTCTTGGCCATACAGATTTCGAAAAACTAATTCAAGAATCTCAAGAAAGATTTTCTTGATCGTTTACACTCAAGCAAGGGTTTCAAGGCTTCTAATAAAGTTCTTCTTCAAGATTATTCAAGAACGTTGTTCTTCCAGGTATGTAAGGCTATCATAGTGTTTTACTAGTTCATCCTCACGCCCTACATTTTCTTTCAAATCAGTAAAAGAGAAATCTAGGATTCTACCCCTAGATTTGAATATTCTTTAGATAAGTTGATTTGAGTTCTTGAGTTCATGGTTCTTTTAAAAATTCTATTCCTAATTATTGAGTTTCTATATTTTAATTGAGATCCTTGAGTTGATTTGTTCATGTCTATAATTCAGCATGAACCTTATTTTGAGTTATAAATCTTGAGAAGTTTTTCAAAGCCAACACTTGAGTTTTGAACTAAGTTTTGATGAAGTAAGTATGACATTGAGAAGATTCGTATACATGAGTTCCATATTGTTATTTAGACCCTTTAGTCGAGTTGTTCATGCCCATATATTTCGTATGAACTCCATCAATTGAGTATCTTTGAGAGGAGTAGTATCTTCAAGTTCTAAGTCTTGAGTATTGAGTTCCTAATCATTTTGGGATTATATTCCTAATCATGGGGATACTACATGTTACCCATGAAGGTCCTTGAGTTGAGTAGTTCATGTCCATAACTCTGCATAAACCTTATGAGTCGATCGGTCTAGAGATGAGAGGTATCATTGAGTCCTTGATTTAAGTAGTTCATGCCCATAATTCTGCACGAACCCTCCAAGTCGAGCATTCTTGAGATGAGTAGTATCATTGACTCTTTGAGTTTTAGAGTTGTTGAGTTCCAAGTATTGAGTTCTATACATGGTTATTGAAAACCTTGAACTGAGTCGTTCACGTCCATAATTCGGCATAAACCCTATTTTAAGAAGCCTTTTTACAAATTGATTTAAAACTTGTTTTAAAGACTTGAGCACTGAGTTAAGAAAGAATAGAGTCGAGTTCATTTTCTTTAAAATGATATATGGGAACTAATTATTACCAAGATTAAATGTTTTTACATTTAAGAAGATAGGAAACTGAGATTTCCAAAAGAGTTTGAGTAGTTTGAGTACCATTTCTTTTAAGATAAAGATTTTGAGTAATAATCTCAAACCACTGAAAGAGTTATGTTTTTAATCATATGAGCTGAGTATATTTTTGGGAGTAGTATTGAGCATCGATATAGGGATGAGTTCTGATAACTTAAGTTTTCATAAACCATGTATCCAACATGGGTAGAAAGAGTCATACTTTTTAGATGATTCCTTAATGCTTTTTAGCATATACTAGTGGATCCACTTAGTTGAGAGGTTCTATACCCCGGCAAAGTATAGGAAAGTTTTGGCAATGTGGGCAAGACGTTGTATCATCATATAGCCCATACTGATGGTTGTCGGTTAGAGAAACTCCGACAAAGTTATATTGTATTTTTATATATACAAACTGAGTTATTAATGTATTATTTAATACATTGAGTTGATATCTACTGTTTTAAAAGCTTTCCATATATATTGCATCTTTTACTGCTGCTTTATCCTTGAGTATTATGAGTTGAGTATCATATCTTTGAGTGGAGTATCTTATTCTTGAGTTGAGTTGAGTTGAGTGAGTTGAGAAGAGGTAAGTATGTTTCCTTTTTATCAAGTTCAAGCCTATGTTTATGCTTTAGAACTCCCCTTACATGCTTGTACATTCCACTGCATCATTTCATGATGCAGATACACGTATTTAGGATTACCAACCGGCGTTTCGTTGAGGTCATGTGATAATCTGGTAAGCTTTGGTGAGCCTTCTTATATTTTGGAGGAATTTACCTTTACCTTACAGTTAGTAGTTTTGAGATGTCATGGGTCTTGTCCTGATATCTTTCTGTAATAGTAGAGGCTTCATACATAGATAGAGTTGAAGAGTTTTCTGTATTTACTTTCTTTTGAGTACTGTTCAGACTTTCTTAAAGTTCACTATTGGAGTTCAATGAATTTAATTCAATTTTAAGCTTTTGTATGCTTGAGTTAGTCTTCCACTTGTAGTCAGCTAGGATGAGGGTTCTCTTGGGAACCAGCAATGGTTCTCAAGTACTGGTCACGTCAAGGGTGTAGGCTCGAGTCGTGAAAAACATAGTATCATAGTACAGAGTTCAAGAGTTCTAGGATGTCTATGAAGTCGTGTCTGTAGAGTCCTAGTTATTGGTGTGAAGTGCGCCACATCTATAATTAGGATGCTGCAATATTTAGGAACTATCTCACTTCTTTCATACTCTTAATCGTGCAATAGAGCTATGTCATAGAGATTTATTCATACTCGTGTGTTTCTCAGATTCATTTGAATACCCATCATACTAGAGGTGGTTGAAAAGAAAAGTCAATCCTTTATCGATAAGTTGCTCTTAGCAAGAGTCTTGATCAAGTCTTGAGAATCCAAAGGGGCTTGAGAGATGCCCGTGAGTTAGCTAAGTGTTGAGTTTCAGAGGAATGCACTCATGTCCATATGAATCGTTCGTTTGAGCTAAAAGCGAGTTGTACACTCTTCCCTAAACCTAATTCAGCTAAGACCTTTAAGAGGATGATATGTTTAGAGCTTGGGTAGTATTTTCACCCTAAAAGAGAGCATGAATTACGAGATTATGAGTAGTAGTAGTGAAAATACCCAAAATTAGAGGAAAGTATGCAGAGGTTCAGTAATCTAAGGAAAGGAGATAATGATGGGGAAGATTATGTGATTGAAATCATGCACCCAGTCAGTTATAAGTGATGATTTTCCCTTATGAGTAAAATAAGGAATAATAATGTTGTAGAGAGTTCTAGATAAACTGAAGAGGAATAGTTACTAGTCATGATGAGATAGAGTATTTTTTTTTAACCAGAATAAAGTTGATGTCAATGTTCCATCATGTTAGATAAGACTAAATTTATATGTTGAATAATCGAGCAAAGTATTCATGAGGTGGTAGACCCAAGCTAGGCTTATGGATTTTGAAGGGGGAAACCCCATGGTATTCAGAGGATGATAAAACTATTTGAGAGATACTGCGCAGTAAGTGAGTAAGTAGTACCTAAATTGCAAAGTTGAATATGATGGTAATTTGTGAGTATGGAGACTATGAGGTAAGGATTGACTACTTGTCATACGGTCCTAGAGGACGAGTATTTCTAAATTTCCATCCAGTAGTTGCAAGTTAGTATAGTAAGCGAGAAATCATATTGATATCTAGGTTTAGTAATAAACATTAGTCTTAAATTTGAGATGAGGGCGGTGGTCAAAAAGAACGGAAACATAGGGTGAATATGTTGTCTTGAGATTTGAACGAGAAGACCTGACATAGAGTAGGAGAGGAATTGAGGTGATTAGCTACAATAAATATGAGTGGTACAAGTGAGATACCATAAACCTCTTGATAAGGGCAGTGAAGTGTGGCTAAGTCACAAGAGTAAAAAGAGCATTACGAGGTGTACAGAGGGGGTATGTAATCAAAAGAGGTTAATAGAAACACCTTAGAAAGAAGTCTTTGTACCTCCTTATTGAGAGTTCGGTAGTCATGAGATAAGTTTCTCCCGAGTGTTAGAGTAAAGGAGGATGTAGACCAGTTAGAGATGTTGGAATAGGTCAGTAGCCTTCAAGTGTCAGCTGTAGACCTAAGGGGAAGATGATAAGATTGGAAATCAAGTCAAGTGTTGAGAATAAGATAGTAATGAGTTCAAAAGAGTATGGGAGATATCTTTTCAGAGGTCCTTTTAATAACAGAGTAATATTAAAAAGAGAATGTTAATGATCCTATCATGATAATGATGGTATGATAATTCTGTGGAAGGTTATAAATAAGGAGGAAGAAGAGAATGAGGTTTTACTATAAAAAGTAGCTAAATGAGAGCCTTTAGTTGGTTCTGAATAGTAATGCAGGCAAATTCTAGTTGGTATGGCAGAGATGATAAGAGTAACCCCGTTCCATATCCAGTCCAACCGTCATTCGAGGACGAATGATCCCAAGGGGGAGATATTGTAACACCCCAAAAAAAAATTGAACTAAGACTCAAACCATCCTTTGTGGTGAGTAGGATTTTACTAAGGAATTTAAAATTTCTTAAGCAATAAGGTCAGGTCACTAGATATAGCACCTTGAGTTCCAAAAAGAATTAAAGAGAATTCATTCAAGTCATTCCTAGGTTCTTCTAAGTTTTAGGTCAACTTAAAATGACCATAACTTACATTATAGAATGGTCTTGGAGACCCATAAGATGTCCAATGAAATATCTCTGAGTCCTCTTTCCAATGCCACCAAGTTTGCTCATTTTTGAGCTCGTATGAGGGAGATATGCCCTTTTGAAGTCAGGTTGTCCATTAAGGAAAGTTACTCCAAAATAGGAGGGGTATTTTAGTCTTTTCCTTACCCCAACTTATTCTAAACGCGAATTTCACCTAATTAAGGGTAAAAAATGATTAGAATCAGTTTCATTCATCCCCAAAAGCGTTTAGGGTTTTAGAGAGAAGATTCAAGAGGAGAAAAAGTTCAAAGTTTCAAGCGTTCGTTCAAGAAATTCAAGATTTCGCCAAGAACCTAGTTCTTTGAGGTATGTAAGCTTCCATAGTGTTGGGTTTGTTCACCCACATGCCAATCATGAGTTTCTTTTGCGAATCTATCCATAAATATTAAACAATTTAATTTCTTGATAAGTTCTTGAAGTTTCCTTATCGATTAAGTTTTGATGGAAGATTCTATTTGGGTCAACTTTAAACGACCATATCTCTAAGAATATAAACTGTTATGTGGACCCTAACCTATCAAATTGAAGGTATTTGAATCTACTTTCCAACGCTACCAATTTCGTGACAATCCAATTTCTAAGTAAAATGTTATGACTATTTTAGTAACCTAATACAGATGTTACGAATTAGTCGACGAAAAACATTAAAAAGGGTCGTTTTTGTTTTTTCACCTCCAAGAAAACCCTGAACGAATTTCTTGACTAATAAAAGGCTCAAAACAATCGGATTTTAATCTTTTAATCAATCATTCTCTTCTCTCTCAAACCCTAGGGCAAAACCCTAAAGAAAAATAAAAATAGAAGACTCCATTCAAGATTCTTCTTCAAGGTAAGTCTTTCTTCAAGAATTTCATTCTTTTCAACTCAAATTCCTCCATACAATTATGAATCACTAATGAAAATTATAGTTCTTGGCCATAGAGATTTCAAGAAACTAATTCAAGAATCTCAAGAAAGGTTTTCTTGATCATTTACCTTCAAGCTAGGGTTTCAAGGCTTCTAATCAAGTTCCTCTTCAAGATTCTTCAAGAACCTTGTTCTTCCAGGTATGTAAGGTTATCATAGTGTCTAACTAGTTCGTCCTCACGCCCTACATCTTCTTTCAAATCAGTAAACGAGAAATATAGGATTCTACCCCTAGATTTGAGTATTCTTGAGATAAGTTGATTTGAGTTCTTGAGTTCATGATTCTTTTAAAAATTCTATTCCTAATTATTGAGTTTCTTTATTTTATTGAAATCCTTGAGTTGATTTGTTCATGATTATAGTTCAGCATGAACCTTATTTTGAGTTATAAATCTTGAGAAGTTTTTCAAAACCAACACTTGAGTTTTAACCTGAGTTTTGATGAAGTAAGTATGAGAATGAGAAGAGTCGTATACATGAGTTCTATATTGTTATTTAGACCCTTGAATCAAGTCGTTCATGCCCATAAATTTCGCATGAACTCCATCAGTTGAGTATCATTGAGAGGAGTAGTATCTTCAAGTTCTAATTCTTGAGTATTGAGTTCCTAATCATTTTGGGATTATATTCCTAATCATGGGGCTACTACATGTTACCCATGAAGGTCCTTGAGTTTATAGTTCAAGCCCATAATTCCGCATGAACCCTATGAGTCGAGCAGTCTGAGATGAGAGGTATCATTGAGTCCTTGAGTTAAGTAGTTTATCCGTATAATTCCGCATGAACCCTCTAAGTCGAGCATTCTTGAGATTAGTAGTATCAGTGACTCCTTGTTCTGGAGTTGTTGAGTTCAAGTATTAATTTCTATGTATGGTTTTTGAAAACCTTGAATTGAGTGGTTCACGTCCATAATTTGGTATGAACCTTATTTTAAGAAGTCTTTTTACAAATTGATTTAAAACTTGTTTTAAAGACTTGAGCACTGAGTTGAGGAAAAGTAGAGCTGAGTTCATTTTCTTTAAAATGATATATGGGAACTAAGTATTCCTAAGAGTAAATGATTTTAGGTTTTAAGATGAAAGGAAACTGAGATTTCCAAAAGAGTTTGAGCTGTTTGAGTACCATCTCTTTTAAGAGAAAGATTTTGAGTAATAATCTCAAACCACTGAAAGAGTTATGTTTTTAAACATATGAGCTGAGTATATTTTTGGGAGTAGTATTGAGTATCGATATGGGGACGAGTTCAGATAACTCAAATCTCCATAAACCATGTAGCCAATGTGGGTAGAAAGGGTCATACTTTTAGATGAGTCCTTAATGCTTTCTAGCATAGACTAGTGGATCCACTTAGTTGAGAGGTTCTATACCACGGAAAAGTATAGGACAATTCTAGCACTATGGGCGAGACATTATATCATCACATAGCTCATAGTGATGGTTGTCGATTAGAGAAACTCTGATAGTGTTATATTGTATTTTTATATATACATACTGAGTTATTATTGTATTCTTCAATACATTGAGTTGCTATCTACTGTTTTAAAAGATTTCTATATATATTTCATATTTTACTGTTGTTTTATCCTTGAGTATCATGAGTTGAGTACCTTTGAGATGAGTATCATATCATTGAGTTGAGTATCTTATTCTTGAGTTGAGTTGAGTTGAGAAGAGGTAAGTATGTTTCCTTTTTATCAAGTTCAAGCCTATGTTTATTCTTTAGAATTCCCCTTACCTGCTCGTACATTCCACATACTGAGCCATTTGGCTTGTATCATTTTATGATGCAGATATAAATATCCAGGATCATCAATAGGCATTTCATTGAGGTCATGTGATATTCCAAACAGCTTTGGTGAACCTTCTTATATTTTGGAGGACTTTACCTTTACCTTAAAGTTAGTAGTTTTGAAATGTTGTGGGTCTTGTCCAGATATCTTTCTGTAATAGTAGATGCTTCATAGATAGACAAAGTTGAAGAGTTTTTTGTATTTACTTTTTTTGAGTATTGTTCAGACTTTCTTAAAGTTCATTATTGGAGTTCAATGAATTTAATTCAGTTTTAAGCTTTTGTATGCTTGAGTTAGTCTTCTGCTTGTAGTCAGCCGGGATGATGGTTTGCTTGGGGACCAACAAAGGTTCTCGAGTTTTGGCCACGTCCAGGGTGTAGGCTCGGGTCATGACAACAACCATCACTTACCTCGAATCAAGCCCCTTGAAAACTATCAATAGCTCGAGTTTTCCCCTTGCGAAGGGTCTTGGCTTGTTCTTGGTCTAGAATAAACAATGAATCAGAAATGGCCTATTAATTTACCTTGATTACTAACGAATCCGAACTTCGGCCAACATGTGATCACCTTTCCTAACTTAAGGTCCTTCCCACCATGAAATCATGCTCAAAACCTTTGCCCAATATTAACAACCTAGTTTTTAAGGCTTAAGAAATAATTAATAAGATTGAGGAGTTAAATTGTGACCTTTACCCGTGATTTTCGTGGGAAAATTGATGCAAGTTGCCCAAAATTACACTTATTTGTGTCTCAAGAACACAAATATAGAAAATAGAAATTCTGGGTAGTTTTTTTGTGTAAACTATGAATTCTCTTACTATAGAGACATCAACCTCGCTATAGCGATGATGCTATAGTGACAACTTACCTTGTTGTAGAGGTCTGAGAACTGCTATAGCGAGAGGCCATCCACTATAGCGAAATCGAGGAAGGTTCAGCAGCTCAACATTCAAAATAGGTCATTGTTACGACACAAATTATTTCCTTAATGACTTAGATATAAGTATACATCAGTTATATCTCCATAAAATACCTATGGACCTAGACCTAACATATCCCAGATCCTATAGGGTGTATTTGTAGTTTCAAGGGACAAACTGATTCTTTTTTCATAAAATCGCGTGATGTTACTTAGTACAGTTGTCTTCCCACTACTTAACTCATTCCCACCTTCTCCATATTATAATTTAGACTATTCTTTATGAAGTTTTCTAATGAAGCTCTTGAAATTGTAGAGAAACTACCATCAAAATTTTGTTTTGTCGTTCTTAATTTCCTTGGTGTTTTCTTTATTTATTGAAAATTCATAAATTTACTCTTTGTCATTGTTGCCATTTTCCACCATAATTTAAAATTTCACAATACAGAGAAAGAGTAAATACAATTCAAGTAACAATCTCTTTTTGAAGTTTAAATTTTTGTTGTATCATGTATGTATGATTATTTCTTTGTTTTAACTTTTTCTTGGGTTGTATCATACATGTGTGATTGTGTGTTGTTTTCTTCTTCTTTCTCTTGAATCTTTTCTAATTTATTTTACCAATTCTTGGTTATCATCTTATTTTTAGTATTTTGGTTCACAAAAGATTTATAATTTGCTAAATCGGATGAATTTTATTAAAATCTCATTGATATGATTAAGCAATTAAGTATATTTTGCAATTAATATGTTTTGATCCAAATATGATATAAACTGAAAGTTCATGAAATTGGCTATCTCGATTACCTACTTATGTGATTGTGACAGACATGAATAGTGAAATAGGTTATCTCCATTATGAGTGTGATAGACATGAATAGAAAAATATTTAAAAATTATTCACATATAACTGATCTTTTTCCACAAATTGAATGATACGGCATTTCCATCATAGTTTGGCATGTGCACAGACATCAACATTTGTTGCATAATGATTTCTTCATTGTCTTATGTTGAATCATCTATAAATTGGAAAAGTAGTCCTACGGTGAACAACTATTACCTTCTAATTTTATCCATTATCACATTCATAAAATACTTAGGGGTCGTTTGGTGTAAGAGATAGAAATAAATAGTCCTGAGATAAAAAGAAAAATAGTCTAGGGATAAACTTAACTCATCCCTCCATTTATACTATAGTGATAGGATAAATCATCCCTTATATATGGCGAGATAATTAATCCTGGCATAATTTGTTCTCAATCAAATGACCCCTTATTGTATGCCTTGATGCATGATACAAAGACATTTTACAGTAGCAGTGATCAGTCTTTAAGAAGTAAGTTGGGTAGTCATGCCGATTTTGGTTGTTTTTGATCGCCTCAATATTCTAGATTCACAAGTAATAAAGCAATGTGTCATTTTTCTTTTAAGTTGTTTCAAATAATTTTTATAGTTTTATCACATAATCAATTATTAAGTATGACACAACTCTAGAGATGAATGCAGAAAAAATACTATCTAAAAGTAACTATAAAAACAATTCATTGAAACTCAACATGTTGGGCCCGTGCTTAAGCATGGGCTATCACCCATCTAGTATATATATATATGCTAGTTGTAGAACACATGCTTTGTACGTATATCTCAAATTAATTATTATTAATGTTTTAAAATTATGTAAATAATACTAAAGTATTTATGTAATGAAAATTATAAAAGGTAAATACAAGTGTGAAATGATGAATGATCACTCAATTGGATTGATATTTATTATCAACGCAAAGCACTATCAATTAAAAATTATTTTCAAATTATGAATGTTAAAATTATTTTCAAATATAAATTTGGGGAGAATAAAGATTTTGTTTTGTACCTTCTTCTAATATCGTTGGATCAAGATAGTGAATGGATGAATAAGCATAAACCACAGTTTGAGTTTAACTCATGAATAGTTCAAAAAAAGTAAATCAAAATATTACAAGGATAGCAATTAATAAAGAAGATAAAACAAATAAAAATAACTTATGTGAAAAATACAATTGGGGAAAAATCATTAACATTCTCTTGAAAATATACTAAAAATTGCAGACAAAATTAACTTAACTATGATTTGCAACTTTCGAATACATGGAAATATATAACACCTCATCATCTTCACATTTGATAATCTTTTTAACCATGCTTGTAGCCTAGTGTGCTTAGAGAGAGAAAAAAAAGAATTGCTACAATTTGTTCACTAACCCTTGATTGTGTGATACCAATGGTTGTAAATCACACTTGAGGTTCTTACGAAGAAAGAGCGTAGCAAGCTTAAATTATACGTAGTTTAAAAATGAGAGAAAATCTCTCTACTTATATTCAACAAATGTTATCAGAAAAGTCACAACCGTTCGAAAAAGTCACAACTCTTCAGAAAAGTCAAAACTCTTTGAAAAGGTGGAAAAGTCACAACTAATCAGAAAAGTAACAACCCTTCGGAAAAGTAACAACTCATTAGAAAAGTCACAACCCTTCAATATGAAAATTTGTCTACTTTTAGTGTAATATAGAAAAAATACTAAATTGAGTGATTTTAGTTGGGGTATTATAGTAATTTAATATATGGAGTTCATGCCGTTAATGTGTGTGTATACATATATATATAGAGAGAGAAGAAATTAATAATATACTAATTTTTATACATGTGTCTTGCACGTGAATATCAAATCATGTAGTACACTATTTTTAAAAATATTTTCAACATTATTAAACCAAAAATTTAAGTAAACAATTATAAATTAAAAATAAAGTATAAGTTTGTATGAATAATAGATGTAAACATTCTTATGATTACTAACTGTGTGCATATTGAAAGTTGTGAAATAAATATCCCAAAACATTTATATTTATTTGTAATATAAAGCTGAGATATTTATTTTTATTCAGTCATCTCGTGTCGGCTATATTACATACTCGTACATTCAATGTACTAATGTTATTTGTCACACCCCGAAGCTACCCCCAGGGCGTAAACACGGGACCTAGAAACACGAGTGACCCCAAGCTAACCCTAACCTGGCATATCATAAGCATACTTAAAAGAAATATTGAGCGGAAGCATAAGACATGAGATAAACTAAAAGCGATGGGGAATACCCATTCTATGTCTGAATGTATAAATACTGAAAGAGTGTTTATAACAGTGAAGAAAACTCAAAAGCTAAAGTTGAATATGTATATGTCTGAAATAAGCCTCAAACTGACTAAAGTTGTTGGGACATGCCCCAGCTAACTCTTGCAAAACTGAAACTAAAGACTGAAACTAGGAAGGTAATCATGTCAATCGTCCTCGAAGAATGAGGACTCACCACTGATGCTGCTGAACTGAAGATTGAAATCTGATCTATGCATGATCTGAATGCTGAAGACCTGAACCTACATCACGAGAAGATGTAGCGTAGAGTATGCGTTAGTACTTGAAAGGTACTGAGCATGCAGGATAGAATAAAGTTGAATAAAACATATAACTGAACAAAGCGATAAAGCAATGATATAATCGGAACATGATAAATATGTTAAACATGCTGAATATGAACTAACTGAAAGTAATGACAAAGTTTATAATATATTGAAACTGAACACTGAACTGTAACTGATAACCTAGTCAATACACTAGAATCTGTCTGTGGGAGCTACTAATAACCGACATAAAACCACATGAGCTAAACGTGGAGTTTGATGTATACGCCCCATCGAGAGGACCCAATATACCCTGCCAGAGGTATAGAGGCATGACTGGTGTGATCATTAAGTATAATAACCACAGAGGGGACTTACCTACGGGGGCACGTAGTTTTGGGACTTATGAGGGTGATTGACCCTAGTCCAACTCGGTATTAAGCCTACTCCCATAAGAATGTATAAAATACAATAAAATTGAAAATAAAATGGATAGCTCAAGATTCTGACATGCTAACTGAAATGCAACATTTTAATTCTAATAAAGAGACATTCAATATCTGAGACATTTATATCTGTTTAAACTGGCCTAGCAAATGTAATTCATGAACTAAACGAATCTACACAACTAGGGTTCTGAAATTTCATGCAAGAACTAAGTTGAATTGTTATGAACTTGGGATAATCTTATTTGGAGTATTCTAACAGCTAAATCACAACAAATTCTAACATTCAAGAAACCCTAAGTCTAGATAATATCAAGGGAATCAAGACTCTGACTGAAATCTAGGGACCTAATGGGTAAAAGAAACCCACTAGTGAAATCCCACATACCTAATGCGTTTTTGGACTAGGGCTTAGTCGACTCTTTCTCCTTTTTTTGTTCAACTTGGATAAATTTTGGAGAATGAGTTGACTAGGGTAAGTTCTAATTTAGTTACTAGGCTAAAACTGACCAAAACTACATAGTTTAGGGGTTAAACGACGTAGTTTAGGGGTCCAACGTATTGGGAAAAGACCAAACGACCCCTGAATTTAAAGTTGTCGGAGACACCGACGGTCCGTGGACTGACCCACGGTCCGTCCTGGTCAACCGTCGACGGGGTTCTAGGAGTTGAAATCTGGGGTTCGACCTACGGCCTTGGACCACGGACCGTGGTCTGACTTACGGTCCATAGGTCTTGGCATGGGTCTACCCTTAGCCAAATTTTCTGAGCTTTTTGGGGAGGGGTTACAGGTGGCCAACCACGACCACCACTTACGGTATGTGGGTCACCCTACGGTCCATGGGTGGTGCCCGTCGGTGGCATTTTTTCAACTTCTGGAATCTACATTCTGGTCTGTCTAGGATGCGGGGTGTTACATTATTCTACTTGCATCTTCTTATGATAAAGATACAGGTATTCAGAATCATCAACAGGCGCTTCGTTGAGATCACTTTGCACTTCCCATTTGAGAGTCTTGGTGATTCCTCCTTGAATTTCGATGGACCCCATTTATCATTTTAGTATTTACTTTGGGGCATCGGGGTCTATCCCAACGTCCATGTTGAACTTAGAGGCTTCGTAGATAGCTAGAATTGAGTTGTTTCCGAAATTCTTTCTTTAAATGTTTAGCGAATATTATATTTTGCTAAAATGAGCATTTGAGGCAATTGAATTGTATTTTTATCTTTAAAGCTTTTAATTTGCTTGAGTCAAATCTTCCGCTAAGTAGTCAGTCATACCGATGATTCTCTTGAGAGCTAGCAATTGTTTTCAAATGTCGGCCACATCTAGGGTGTAGTCTCGGGGCATGACAGTAAAACTTGATCCACTAGTACAAACTCACACACGGTTGTTGAAACACGCAACGGTACTGCCAAGGGCTCCAAACTCATACTCAACTGAGAAGCAGAATGCACATATACATATGAAAAAATTAGGGCCCGGATCAAATATAGTCCAGGCAAGCCAATGGCATAAAATAATTGTACTTATTATAACAATATTTGATGCCTCAGGCTCTGCCCTCCCTAGAGCTGCATACAGATAGGCCTTTCCACATCTACCTTGAGGATCAGTCCTATCACTAGACCTGCCTCCCCAGGTCCACCCCGTGTTTCCTGATAACCGCCTCACCATTACTGACCCTGGGCATCGCCTCTAGATGGGGTTGCTACCACTGCCACTAGCCTAGCTAGATGTGGATCAGGTGCAATTATCCCACTTCGGGGATAATCTCTAGACCAACGATAAAGCTCACCAGAGCCATAGCAACCCTGTAACTCAGAACGTCAAACAATGGGTATAAGGGTAGAAACAAAATAAGAGTAAGCAATATAACATAATTAACAAGAGAAATAAGAGGAACCAAAACATAAATATACTTAAATCCAAAAGATTCCTCCAAGAACTTAGAAGTCACGAGAACAAATCTACTAAATAAGAAGATTACAAGTCCCAAAAGTGGAAAAAAACAATAGACTTATCTCAAAATACAAAGCACTAGTTAAAAATTACATACAGAGACAAGTAAGATACATAATTCCATGTGCTCACCCTCGCCTCCGAATACAACAATTAATGGCTCAAATTCAAGGTTGATAGCTGGTGTCCAGAACTGCATCACGAAATTGATGCATAGTGTAACATGAGTACCAAAACAATATATAATCAGTAGGCATCATAGCCCAACTAAGCAAGAAAAGTAAAGACAATATGAGAAGTAGGAATTAAACACAAAAGAGATCAAAAATTAGAACTCTAATATAAATGCACATTAGTGTAGAAAAGAATTGATATGAAGTATGTAACTATAGCACTAAAACCTTACTAGACCCATAAACCCAGAAGGCACACTTATGTGCAAGTTTAATAAGAATCTAAATGGACCCCAAAAAGTCTGATGGGTACATAGAATAGCTATAACTACTAAGAACTCAACCCGCTGAGTCAACAGTCGGAGAGTGTGTAGCCCGAACCTTGAACCACAGATAACCTCTGAAAGTAACCAATAAGATCATCAAAAGCCAAAGAGTACGTAGGCCAAACCTCGAACCATAGATAGGGCTCTAAAAGAACCAAAGAGGGGGTAGCCCACCCCATGGCCATCATGGATAGGCTTCTAAAAGTAACAATTATTATCAAGCCAATAGGCATCACCTACGTAGAGGTGACAGAGCCTGAATCATGGACTGTGGTAGTAGATCAAGGACTAGACCTTGAATCTATGATTATAATAGAGTGTTGAAAGATACCATGACTAATCATCATCACAGCACCATTGTGGAACGACGTCCATACCAAGGTAACTAATACCATACTTCCAGCTCGAATAGAATTAAATCCCAAACCGTCGAACAAAGCATGATGTCTGAACCGTGTATCACTAGGGCAGTAGAAAAGGGAGTAATGGATCAAGGGACATTGGAGCTGAGTTATCACCTAATCTAAAGTTCATTCTACCAGACCCAAGTCTAGTACATCAATCTAAAAGGAGATAAGTTATCTAAAATGACGTTAGAACAAAACAAAGGCCTATTAAATCTAAAATCAGCAAGTCTAAGGCAAGCACTTGTCAATACCTAGACTAAGGCCAAACATGTTTCCAACAATATCCAAAACAAGCTCAACACATACCACAAGGTAAGAATGATCAAAATAAAGGAAAACAACTTGCCAGCAAGTCTTGAAATAAACTTGAAACATGATTTCTAAGTAATTAAGCATGATCCACTATGTACCCAACCCTATCACACAAATCAACATGTATTTATATTCTCAAGCTAAATCTAAAAATCAGAAAGTTGTAGCCTTTCTCAAAGTAGACTATGCACGCTTCTAATTCATATTTTTAAAGTTTTTCCCTTCTATGTGGCCTCTGAACGCTGCCACACTAACAAAAATATGATCACAACATCAACATGATCATTTAGACACCAAAAACACATTAATCGGAGATGAACCAAAATTCAAGTCAAAATAGGAATGTAGGATCCACACTGGAATTCTAAGATTTGACTCTGTCAAATGGTCCATTCAAGCTCCTCGAACTTGTGTCCGAAAATTGAACATAATTTGGGGCTAAGAAAGTAGTGAATCAACCAGATGCATGTAAATCTAAAATTAAGTTTAAAAGAAAAGGTTGGGAAACCCCGTCGGGATATAATTTACCTCAAATGAGAGGACCCCGACAATCCCGAATCACCCCAACACGTACCCACGAACTTTCTGGACACTCACGATTTGAAGTCACCCGATGTGGAGATTAGTAGTTCAAGATATGAAATTCTAAACTTTGAAGAAGATGATGATTGTAGGTTAGCCTTTTAAAGGCCAGACATGTTACTTCTTCGCGAGCTGGTCAAATGACCTACGTGATCACAAAGGTCAACTCTCGCGATCGCGATGACCAAACATGTTCAACACATGTCACCTACATTTTGTGATCACGGATAGGTCCACATGAATGACATGACCAAGTGTAGTAACCTTTTTTAAATGAAAAATTGGGTCGCATACTTAAGCTTCATTTTAAGTTAAATTCCAAAAGAAGGCTCAGAATTAGCCTTAAAACCTCGTGATCCGCACAAAAGGTACTTCTAAATCAAACTAGACGTTCCAAAACTAATGAAACTCTCAAAATTGTATTTGGATCGTCTTTCTAAATTTTTGACTGAAGTCAACCGCTCAAGTTTTGAAATCTCCAAAACATGGAAACTTACAAAGAATTTATACAAACAACTAAGTGACCAAATTGTCTGTCTCAAGAAGTCCTAAGTTACTTGGGATCACTATAGGAATGCTCTAAACAATGAAAAAAGGGCAATAACACATAAATAACCTGAAGGATCATTATATCATCTCCTCTCTTCCATCTCTTTTTAGAGGGGAAGATTCCAAATGAATCACTACCTCATCTCTCCCTCCCTCTACTCGGCCACCGTCTCCAGCAAAGGAACTACCATGCTCATCATTTCTCCTTCATCTCTCTTATCCCAACCTATCTCTTATAAAACCACTAAAAATGGAGGTTCTCTCTCCTAAAATGAGTTTCCATGTCTCCCCTCTCCATCTCTCTTCCATCTTCTCTCTTTATTTCATTCCTCTCATCTAAAACCATCGGCAATGACACTTCACATTCATACTATTTACAAAGATTGAGAAGTAATGATGAAAATTAGCAACAACCACAAGATGGGGATGAAGTAACCAGAAGTTGCGATGATCTTCAAGTTTCTATGTAAATATGGTGGGTAGGTTAGTGTGGGTGTCACTCACGCTTGGTCAAGGTACAGATATGTTTGTACTTTTCTTCAAGAGGCTACAAGACATTAGGAAACTTCTCTTCTTTCTTTCTTCTTCATGTTATGACTTTATTCTAATGGAATGTGGCGATCTAAATTTGTATCTAACATCCTTGTAACACCTAGGATTAGAGAAAGTCTAGAAAGGGGTTAAGCGGGCTAATCAAAAGCCCAAAAGTGGACCATGGAACCCTCCATGAAGCCCTAAACGGTCTATGAATGGGACATGGTCTATTAATGGGCTCGTGAGGAGGGTCAAATCAGAAGGGGTTCTCCCCTAGTCACTGGTCAAGGACCACAGATGTCTAAACGGATCGTGAAGCTTCACACGGACTGTGAAGTCATCCATGAAGGGGTTTTATTAGACTTAGAGTTTAGGGTCAACTTTAAACGATTATATCTTTCAGCACAAAATAAATTAGGTGCACCATGACCTATCAAACTAAAGATAATTGAGTCTTCTTTCCAATGCCACCTAGTTTGCATAATTCCAAGCTTAGAGTAAAAATTTATGCCCAAAATAGTGAAGCCCTGTCAGGTAGAGTTTCTTCACGACCAGTGAGACGGACCGTGGTGGTCTTAGATGGTCCGTTTAGGCCACCTTGAAGTCGTTTCATTAGCTTTTCAGTTAGGGGCTTTTGGGTATTTTCATAATTATTTTAACTCAATACTATGTTGTTTTGCCTTCTATCCTATGTCCTATATAATGATTTTCACCCCCAAAATCACCCAAATTAATTCACTCTCTCTAACTCCAAAATAATTATCAAGTCATTCCCTAAAATATTTTTCTCTCTAAAGTTTTAAGAAGAAGGCTAGGGTTTCTAAGTCAAGCCTCCAATTTCACCATTGATTTCAAGCTTTTGGCATCAAGGTATGACTGCATTCACCTATGAAGTCCTTTCCTCCATAGGATTCCTAAATTCTCCAATTTTGTAAAGTTAGATTCCCCAACTGAGTTAGGGTTTTATTCAATTGACATGTGTACCTTTCAATGTTTATCCAATTGATTGTTTTATGTCTTTTTATGCATGAATTGAAGAAATTGCATGTTTCTAAGTTGAATTCCCATGAACCCATGTGAAATCCATGTATTCTAGAATTGATCATATGATAAAACTTTTGAATCATGAAAGATGAGTTTATGAACATATGCACATTATTTATGAAAAATGATTTAAGTTGCTTTGAGACTAAAGCATTCATGTTGTTGTTGTTGTTGTTGTTGTTGTTGTTGTTGTTGTTGTATTGAAAGGATTTCTCACATACACATGAAAGCATGATTGTGAAAGGGGTCTCTCACATAAAGTATTCTTAGAGTTGAAAGGATTTCTCAACTAAACTATTAATCAAGATTTAGGAGTTGTTCTAATGATGTCTCTAGCTTGGATTTGTTTCTTAATTGTACCTTTCCATGTGTGATAATATGACTTTAGCTTGGATTGGCTATTTGATGTGCCTTTCAATAGATAATGTGACAAGTTAAAATAATGACTATTCTGTGGGATTTGCGCTTAGCACCGAAAGGATATTGATATAGAAGTTCTCTTGTAGCTTGAGGTTGGGTTTCTAGTAGCAATCTCCTTATCCCATACCTATGTGTCCCCATAGGATGATTGTCTTAGACAGACATTAGCTTTTGGATCCACATGAGCTAGAAGTTCATGGTTTTACCTTGGCTAGAAGGACACCCCTTTTCGGTGTGGGGCAGACACTAGATTCAATGTTAATAGCTCAAATGGTCTTAATGTTGGTTAAGATAAATCTCTCACAATAATGAACTAAGGTTACTTATAGAAGTATCTCACGAATGTTTTAAGGAAGTTACCTTGCATTGACTATGTTTTATGACTTATGTTTTCTAACCCTTTTTCCTCTTGATTTAGCTTGGTCATAGCATGTCAAGGTCCTTTTAGCATGATTTCATACTTTTATGTATTGCTATAATACTTGGTACATTTTTGTACTCACACATACTCTTGCCAACATTCTTATAAAAATGTAGGGTTCGACGCTCCAGGTTCGCATCCTCGTGGCTAGAGTTCACTATAGTAGATTTAAAGATTGGTGAGTCCTCATGTTCAGAGGACCTAGCTTTATTGCTTATTGTCTTTAAAAAAAATTAGTATTGTATCTGATGTACGAGTTACGTTCGGATCACTCTTGATGTACTAGATAGCTTTGAGACTATGTTATACTTCCGCTGCATTTTATAAACTCTAATGTTTTGAAATTATCTTTTAAAATCTCTTGATTTTCTATTATCTTGTATGATGTATGCTAGGTGACTTGTGTAGGGCCTCTCGGGGTCCTTTACGCCTTGTCATGTCTAGGGTATACTTTAGGTCATGACAGTCCTTCACTCTAATGATTGATACTAGGTGAAATAGAACCAGAGTACCAATTTTAGTGGCAGAACCAGTGGTCAAAGGCAAAGACAAAGGAAGAGGTAGAGGCAGAGGGAGGGCGACAACCACGAAGGGTGGATCTCGAGCCGTCTTGCACCTTTTTTGAGTTCATATTCAGATCTAAAGGAATCTAGGAGACCATGTATTTAGCATCACTACTTTCAAAACTGAGAGTGAGCTACTTCAATTCGGGGTTCCACAAATCTTCTTCATTCTTATGTATTTCTTTCGGGAACATTAATACTATTACTTATTCTATAGTTATTTTTACTCTTAAACTTTTTAGTTAGATGTTTTAGTACAATGACTTTCGAATTCTGAAGGTGTAATAGTTTAGACTTCCACTATTTTATGATTTATTTTGTGACTTGGAATTAGTTTCTTTTTGCCTATATAATTTGGCTGGAATTGTTAGATGTTGCATGAGTTAGGATGTTAAGCATTGGTTCGCTTATAGATCTATTAATGTCGGTGGTATTCATGGTGGTTTGGATTGTGACATCATTAGTTTAGCCTATTATTATTATTATTATTACTAGTATACATACCTGCGCATTGCGCGAATAATATTAAAGAAAGTAATTATGTTATATATCATGTTCAATATATACTATATACTTGTCTATACAATTTTATTTAATGTAAATTAGTATATCAATGAGTGAACCTATTAACGTATGAGTTATTATTGCACATTTATGAGATGATTTGCAAAGCAAGTTTTTCCGTACATCTTAATGCATCTTGAATACTTGTAATTTATGAAAAAAGATCAAATATGATAAAAATTTGTCATAAAATTCTCAAGTTACAAAGAATATACATCAACTTTAAAAATCTAAAATTAATATAAAAAATACTACATAAAAAATTTAAGTATAATAGGAATTTAATTAAAAACATAGCATTTAAAAAATATTAAATTAAAAATTTTATATAATGAAAATAATAATAAAATATTCATTGATCATTTTCTCAGCCTGTTTATCACTCCACTTAAATAACCTTAGTCATACATTTTCTTTTTACACAAAGTTAAAACTAATAAATACGCTCAATCAATGTACAATTTTAAATTAAAATTTGAAATAATAAGGGGCAATAAACTACTCAAAATCTCAAATGAACTAACATTGTCTCTTTTATTTTTATTTTATATAATTTAATTTAATTTTTTTAATTCAATGATAAATTCTTTTTTGTGTGTGGTAAGTGATAGTCAAATTGTAGTGGTAAAACTTATTTTTAGACTATTAGTTATAATTAATTATTAGTAGGTTGAGGAAAAACTCTAATTGAAAGTCAAGTATTCTATCGATTTAGAGCCAAATGGAGCAAATATCTACGATCAGTCTGACAATAAAATAACTGATTTCAATTCAAATTTTAGTTATATTGTGCATGTTTGTTTCTAGGTTAATTTATTTAGTTTTTTATTTTATTTTAAAAAAAATTAATAGATTTCTAAATTCCATTTATTACGTTATTTTCATTTTTTTATGTTTGCATTTTTTTTCAGATTTTAAAATAATTTTGTTGATTCAATATAAATTAATTTTAAAAAGATTTCATCATCGTTTGTGGATATTTTTTTATTATTTTTAAATAAATTAATATGTGTTTTTTGTAAATTATTTTTTAAAATAATTCCAGATTGACAGTATTTTGAATTATTAAAAATCAGTTTTTTATGTTATCTTTTCAAATTCTTTTTGAAAAACATTTGAAAGACTCCAATTTTATGTTCTTTTACACTGTTTCAATTTTTTAATTAGATAGTTTTACACATTAAAATATTAAGCAATGATACTATATTTTTTAGAAACTAATTAAGTACATCTCCAATTTTTGCAATCATAATATGCACCTCAATAGGATATTATTATATTACTCGTAAAAACAAATCAATATATAAATAAATAATAGGATTATTGAATTCACATTCCCTCATTATTTGTTTATTGTTTAACAATTTTAGAAAAGGAGGCATGAAACAATGACATGAATAATCAACCCAACACATGACTTATGTGTCTAAACATTAATAATGGCATGAAACATTGTTACATTCCTAAATCTTAATCCACTTTCAACCTTAAATATCCAAAATAGAAATGTTGTGCACCAATGAAATGAATATTTTTAAAATATGCCATTCGTAAATTAATATTATATGGTTCATTAAATTCGATAGAATTTTTTTGTCAATATGTCAATTTTTTCCCAATAAATATGTAACGACCCATTTGGTCATTTAAGTACTAGAGCTTTTTATTTCATAAAAGACTTTTCCGATAAATTCTAAATGGATATTTTAGACTATTCGTAACTACAATATGAATTTAGTGGGGTAGTTTTAATAATTAATTTAGTTGGTGGTTAAAGATGATAACATTAGAAGTATTTAGATTTAATATTTATTTGTTCATAATTAGTTACCTAGATAATTAAAAAGACTAACGAGAGAAACACTGCCTGCGGCGTCAACCAGAAGCGACTGCCATCCAGGTAATGCTTCAACTCTTTGATTTCTTTAAGTAATAGGTAATGGGTTCTTTTTATCATTAGTATGTTGCATTGTTATTGGTTGGGAAAGAGAAATCAAATTGAAAGGAGGTGGGATCTGGAAATTCCTCATATGCAGTATGTAGGTTTATATTAATTGGGGGTAAACAAAATTTAATGCATTGTAGTGGATTTCATTAGGAAGTTTGAGTTTGAGCAGGTGATTGGACAATAATGTAGGATGGTCTTAGATGCTGTAATTTTATTTATATATGTTAGTGGCTTTCTTCATAAGTAGGAATAGTACGTTGGGTTCAGAAGTAGCGCCACTGGTTTCGTAACCAGTGGCCTCAACCTTAATTATCTATTATTATATTCTAAAGTGGGAGTATTAATTGGCATATGTATAGTAATTGTTGTCAGATGAAGGTTGAGAGAAAAGTTAGGCCAAACAGAGTAATGATCGGTAGCACACGTTAAAATTTATATGTTAAAATTGGATTGGGTTATGGGGCTATTAAATTGTTTTCTCGGTTGTTTCTGTTCGTAGTTGGGGTTACTGATAGTAGCACTTAAGTAAATGTTCTAATGTTTCTATAGTTATCTTGCTATGACTCAAGTATATATTGAGGTAGGTAATTAAATATAAAGTGTATTATATAATTCGAACACCATCAAAGCTATGATAATTGGAAAAATTGAGATTTATCTTTGGGCTTGGACTTTAGGAAAGTGATTATAGATTTGAGTGAGTTTTTGGGTCTAGGCTAGACATATAGTAATATGGGTGTCTATGGACTCGTTTACTTATGAATTATGCATGTTTAATAGATTGTAAATGTTTGGAGGCATTGAGGAAAGGAAAAGCTTTGGAAAAGTAGCTTGCTTGACTTCAATTCTTCGGTGGAGGTAGGTTATGGTTTATTCTATTTGATAATTAGACTCTTAATAGTGATTGATATGCATTGAGTGATATTGTGAAGTTCTCTATGTACTTGATTATGTGGTTGTGTGGCTTGGTTGTGTGGTTTGTGATTGGTTTGAAATCCTGAGACCGTGAAATTTATAATTTTGAACGCTCTCTATTGAAGTGATGCCTTTTCTTTAAATTTATTTATCTCATTGGCTAATTTTATTTTTTGTTCTTTTTCTTTTTGTTTAATTTCATACATTTCTTTTAATATTGCCAGCTCTTTTTCTAGTTCTATTATTTTAGTATTTTTTACCTCTTCTAATT
>JAJOOR010022327.1:0-35087 GCA_036250505.1 Solanum acaule | reverse complement strand
GGCCCGCCCCCCCACACAATTGTGATGCACATCATTTTCCTTAACTGCGATCGCGATAACATTGCCTGTACCAGAAATCAGCATCAGCTGAAATGGAAAATTGTATCCGAAAGCCCTCGGATCTCAACCTAAACTGTACCAACAAGTCCCAAAATATTAAACCAACTAATAGGAAGTTCCAAAACATAAAATGGAACGCAAATACTCCAAACTAGGGGTTGGTTTATCACATAAAATACTTGTTTGAGGCCCATTCTTGATCACTTGCATTATTCTCATGTAATGAACTGTCATCTTTATGAAGAGAACATAAAGATCCTTCAGATCATTCTGAATTGGACCCTATTTGGTCTAAGTAGTCACCAGACCAACTTGCCATTGTTACCAGTTAATGGCATATGCAGGTTACAATAGAATATTATGGTTGTAGGATCATTATTCACCTATGACTGGTCATGCTATGTTCATTGCCAAGTATGCCAGTTTATATTCATATCTATTGACAGAAACTTAATATTCATTCTGTTAGCTGAATCAATTTTACTTGTAATGGAAATTCCAATTTTGTAATTGATGACGGAATTAGTTGTCTCTTCTATTTTACGGTACAAGGCAGTATTTACTAAATACAAGATTAGTAATTGGTATGTGATTGCGTGCTCAATTGCTTAGAGAGGTCAGGTAAAGGAAGAGGGTGAAATACCGAGTGCCTAGCACTTTCTAGTTCCCATATCTCAGCTACTGTATGATCAAGTAGCCAGTATTGTGTTGATGTTAGTCTTCTTGTTATTTTGAAAAGTTATATAAATGAAGGTACTTATAGCTTAATATTTTGAACAGAGACCCAAGATTTTGCGATCTAGATTGAACTACCAAGCAATTAATGTAGATACACTTCGGGCTCAGAATATGGAAGGATGGCCCTTCTTCAACCAGGTATTTGATTTGGAATCAATTTTTTGTTGTTTTAGACATACCCAACAATGTTATATTGAAATTTATTGAGAAGTTAACTCCCTTATTTACTATTTCTGGTAATGGTGGAAATACTCTCTATTTATGAGCTTGCAACTTCAAACCTATAAATAGATTTTAGTATCCTTCCCCTTTATTGGATTTTTGTTTATACGAAATGTCCTATTAAATGACCAACGGTCAGGAACTTGCAGTTTCTTTTTTTGTTCTTTTCCTTTTCGTCTTTCAAACAAACCTGAAACTAGAATTCATGGTTGAATTATGGGGAAAAAAGGAAAGAATTGTTTGGATTTCCTTTTGTAATTCAGATAATGATACTTTAAATTTGATTTTCCCCTGAAGTTTGGTGATAGAACAAACCTCAAATGGAAATGACTTTAGAGTTTGAGCTGCCATTTCTGATATTTTCAGAGTTCTAGTTAAATTATCCCTAGATCTTAATGAACTAGAGGACGGAACTTCTCCGGAAAGAAGTCTCTAGAGAAAAAAAAAAGGGTTTAAGATTTAATATTATATGAATGTAATTATGGTATTAAAAACATAGTGAAAAGCATAAAGAAGATGAGGAGAGTAATATTCTAGAAATTCCATATGCTATTCCTTCAAACAACCTACACTTTTCTCATGTTTTAAGAGTCTAAGAAAGCTTGAAACCACTAATTTTATCATAAAACCAAATTGTACTGCTAATTTGTAGTAGATATGCACAAGATTTTTTTTTTGTTTTTTTTTATATCAATAATGTGCAGTTCTGTCGAATATGCTAATTTGTTGTTCCCAGTTAGTTTCGTTTAATGCCAAATTCCCACACACTTAGGATTACATTTTCCTTCAGCTATGTTACTTATGACAGGTGTTTGGTGGAACTGCTAAGTTTTCACTATGTCTTACCCTATATCTTGTTTCTCTTAACTTACCTAATTCGTAGATTGGTTTAGTTTATAAAATAGGAAGAGGAACACAATACACCAACTTTAATCTAATATGTTGTTTCCCTTTGTAGGAGTTTGATCATTCATTGATATGCTTTAGAAAACATTAACCAGAATAATAGCCTTTTGTTGAATTACCGGGACATCACAAACCTTATCTGTAGATGTCATAACTTGTGGTACTGAGCACAACTTCTGCCCAAGCATGACAGCTTTATTTTATGATTAGGTTTGATCTGTTACAGTGGGCTTCGAATTAGTGTACGTCGTTTTGTTTCTATACTGTTGAATTTCTTCAATATATCTTCTTCACATTATCGCCTCTTGAATTATCTTTGTTAGCTTTTTGTTAAGCAGAATATTCTGATTGAATTTTCAGGATGGTGCAAGTTCGTTTTTATGAACTTCACTGAATAATATAATTTCATTCTCTATGTCACAAGCATTAAGTTTATAATTTTGATTTATTGATCTCAGTCCATGAGTTATGGGATGTGTTTCACTGACCTCAATAAACAGCCACAAGTTTGTGACTTCTGGTTATCATCATAAGAGTTGTGTGCATAGTGTACTCTTTTACTCCTAACTGGTAGATTATCAACATCGGTTTTGAGTTTAATGTCATACAATCTGGAGGATATAGTGAAAGTTCGTGTGTGTGGCCATTGTTGAAGCTCTTTGCTAATTATAAATATATCTCAAGGTTGTGACTATTGCATTAATAGTTAGAGCTAATTTTTCGTGACCTTCCATCAGGTTTTGTTTCATCACTTTGACTTGCCTTATGGTTTTCAATATTACACTTACTTTTCTTATTTTGATTTTCTTGTAACTATTCTTTAAATTTATTTATCATAATATAAATAAAATATTAATTGACAAATATGCCCTTCCTTACTTTTATTAGTTTTTCTCTATTATTTATTCGATTAACTTTTATTGCTTAAACAAAAAGGAAATAATAGGTGTACAGGTAGGAGTACTTCATCTTCTTTGTTATCAGTCCCCCCACCCCCACCCCCACTCCAATATGTATCAAACATCAGATGACATTCACTAAAGGGAGATAAATAATGGATGTTGCTCTTATTACAAGTGAATGTGTTGTCTCAAGAATGAGAGGAAAAGACCCAAGGGTACTGTGCAAGCTGGACATTGGAAGTACATATGATCATGTCAACTAAAGTCTTGAAGTTTATGTTGTCCACTGAAAACCAAATGGGTTTTGGAGATATAGTAAAACCTCTCTAAATTAATATTGTTGGGACCATGAAATATAATTAATTTGTGGAGGTATTATTTAATCGATAAATTAATATGTATTAATTTAAAGAGTGTTTTCGAGATTTAATGAAAAGGTTAACTTTGATTACATCGTTCAGGGAATGAAACCCCAAGGAATTTAAATGAACCCTTTTGTGAAAATGACATTCATGGATTTGAGGTCAGGATTAATAATCTTAGTTACCGTTATAAAATGAATGTCAATATATAGCCTGTTAGATTATCCGTCCAGAGGTCCATAGCTTAAAAGAAATTGTGGATACCATCGGAGAAAAAATGTTGATGATGAAGTTGATCATGATACAATACCTTTGGAACAAGTTATGCATAAGGAAGCACTAATCGCGTCTAGAACTTTTCTCAATTTTTTGGTGCAGTTTGAGAAAACAACATTAGAACTTTTGGATGCAATAAGAAAATTTAGAGATGAACTTCACATACATTTAAATTTTAACAAAAAATAAAAAAACACAAGAATCATATTTTAGTAAATTGTTTAAGAAAATATATTATCTTATTATCAGCTTTATCAAAATTAGTGATATTTTCCACTGGCCCAAGTCGGGACTGGAGAAAAATATTATCTTAGAGAGTTTATTAGTTTACCAAGTATTAATTTAAAGAGGTTCTACTGTAGATGGGTGGGTTGATCAAATTCTGTGCATCAAAACTATCAAACTTTCTGAACTTGTGAATGATGAACCAGTGAGCTTTTTTCCATGAAAGGAGAATTATACAGGGTGATCTTCTATCATTCTTATGTTTATCCTTACAATGGAAAGTTTTGATAGTTTAATGAGGACAGCCATACAAAAAGCTAGAATAAAGGCTTCCAGATTAATGGAAACAATGGTGAATTTAAAGAAATTTGTCATTTACTTATATGCAGATGACACAATCATCTTCTGTGAACCCAAGGAAGAAAATATAAGATTCATCAAAACAATCTTGCTATTTTTTGAAGTTGGTCTAAAAGTGAATTGGGGGGAAAACAATTTGTTCCCTATTAAGGAGGTGGAAAATATTCAGTGTCTGGCAGATATTCTGGGTTGCAAAGTAAATAATATGCCCATAGTTTATGTGGGCATGCCTTTGGGTAATAACACAAGGATGTGGAGATATGAGACAACATAATGAAGAAAACAGAAACGAGATTAGCCAGATGGAAGGCAGAATATTTATCACTAGAGGGCAGTCACATTTTAATAAACCCAGTGCTAGAGGCTCTTCCAACTTATGTTACGTCGCTATTCTTATTACTTTCAAAGGTGTTGAAGAAATTGGACAAGCTAAGAAGAGATTTTCTTTGGCATAGATACAAAAAGATTGAAGCCTACAACTAGTTGTTTAGAGAGATGCTTAAACATCTGCTAGTTATATGAGAAGATGTTTAAACATTTGTCAGTTGTTTGAAGGTGGTGGTGGAGATGGAGGAAGTGGAAGAGAGACGACTGTGGAGGAGGGGGAAGAGGAGTAGGGGATTTCTGTAAATAAGTAAACTTGTGGATTTTTAAGATATGTGTCATCAACACTAACTAAAAAATGACCCTTCTACCTAATTTTTAAGATTTGGGTCTTCGATACTAATAAGTCAAAGGACAAATTGCTAATTCTTGTAAATTTTGATTGTACTGTTCCAAACTGTTAGCGTATCGTGTTCTATTAAGATGAATGGTAGAAAGTTAGCCTTCTATGGTAATCATCCTCAACTACCTCCCCCCCCCCACTCTCTTTCCTACATAATGTTTAAGAGAACCCTTCATATCATGGTGACTTAACCTTTGTCCAATCGAAAACGATAACACAATTCATAGGTCACTGTAAGTTCTAACAAGTGGATAAAAATGGCATGTTTCCTTGCACATTTGCTCTATAGAAGAGAAAGCATATTAATTAACTAGAAAGCAAATGCGAAAGTTAAATCATTGTTGGCCAAGCAAAATATGTACATATATCTTGTCATTTCTTTCTTTCTTTAGTAGCATCTTTCTAAATTTTATCATTTACGTCTTCAATCATGTCCTGAAGGTTACTGCAGATTTGACCCCTCTGAATGCACAAAAGGTGGCAGTAAAGTTTGATTATTTCAAAATTGCAGGACTAGTAAGTTCCACATTCTTTACTCATAACTTTACTACAAAGGGTTATTTTGTTTGTAATGCATTCTATACACTTCACTGTTCCAAATACAAAAAGTAAAATAAAAAATAGAATGAGCTGTTAATGTAACTTCATGACAGTTTGTGGAGGGTGTACATAACATGAGAGCACAAATATGGATCAGTAGTTTTTTATTCTTTTTCCAAACCTTTTGTGTTCTCTCAATGTATCATAACGTACTTCGGTCTCGTTGTTGTTGGCTGACAGATACCTATTAAAGCTCCTGGAAGAGCTAGAGGTGAGCTTGAAATTACTTACTTGGATGAAGAATTGAGGTGAGTTTATGTATTATGTTTTAATTCATGTATTCTTGAGTCTTTAGAAGCCGAGACTTAATTCTGTTAACATGGTATGTCTACTTCATACTAGTTTCTCAGTTGCATGTGTATGCTGCGCATATAGTACACAGTTTTGTAAATTAAAATCAATATTATAAAGCAAAATTCTGAGTAAATATTTCAGGACATGAAACATTAGCAGTCATAGCTTACATTGCTCAAATTAATAATTAAATAAGGACCTTTCGGAAACAACCTCTCTATCTCAAAGAGGTAGTGGTTAGAACTGCTTACACTCTACCCTCCCTAGTCCCCACTTTGTGGGGTTTCATTGAGTATGTTATTGTTGTTGGCTTATAAAAAGAAGTTGTATTTCAAGTAGAATACTTCCTATATAATAAGAACTGTATAATTGAAGTCGTTCAAATATTAATTTTTACAAATTTTAATAGCATTTTTTCAGTATGAATGTGCTTTGCAGTGATGATTTCATTTCCCTTTTTCTCCATCTTTTTCTTGTTCTACATTTCCTTCTCTTTTTTCTATAACTCGCAGCTACTTCCGCTTTACAGATTAGAAGCCATGGCTTCTTCCACCTTCTCTCTCCCTTTTTTCTTCATTTTTTTTCTTATTCAATTTATTCCCTTTTCCATTTCTTTCTTTCAAAAATCAAACTAGCAGAAACCTTCATAAAGACAATGTTATATGGAGTAATAATTATTTTCTGCAATAATTAGAAATAAAGAAATCAAGAGAATTGAACATTCTTTCCTCTAATTTTAAAAAATATCAATTCATGGAGTTAAATGGCTTGTTATATGGAGAAATATTTTGTATATATTTGTGTTAAAAAATGTATATATATACATTTTTAAGATTAGCCCCTTTTTGTTATGAGTTAGATTATAAACTCAAGAAGGGTAAAGAGAAGCTCTTTGTTGATCACTAAAGAAAAATTTACTCTACAACAACATACTTGGTGTAATCCCCTATTAAGAGAAATTTATTCATGCGAGTAAAAATTAATTGGGTATTGTGACATAATACAAAGAAAGACAAAATCTCAATTAATGGAGCAAAAGATACTGAAAAGGCAAATATTAGTGCAAGTAGTAAGCCTAAACACTTGTTCAAATTCCAGAAAAAAAATGTCACATTATTTCATGCTAGAACCAACTTATATATTAGTTAATAAAATCTCAATACAAGTATACATAATCTTTAAATTCATGTCATTTTTAATCATAACATACATACAAGTATTATTTCTGAGATTTTTATCTTAATATGTATAAAATTTAATTACATAAATTCAAAAGAAGGTAGATAATCAAACAGTAACTAGCAGAGTAAAGTTAGCAGAACCCATAAAATCCTTGCAATATGTGATGGCTAGTTTAAAAATTGCTTTCAAACTTTTTAGAACCAATCTTCACACTATTTGAAACACAATGGTATCAATTATATTTATAAACAAGGACGTTCCAAATTATGATCATTGGCGGCAACTGCATCATTTCAAAATTATATTGGAGAGAGAAACATCGATTGTCCCTGATAAGTTTTATTCATAATAGTTCGTGTTGTCTAGTTGATCCGGTATGCTTTAAATTTTAACCTTTACATTCCTAGTGATTAGGTTGTTTTGTATTGTAAGTGCTTACCTGACTGACTAGATTTGTTGAATAAGTTAGCTACAATCAGGTGCATTGTAGAGGGGGAAGTGTGCTATAGTAGTTTGCTGGTTCGTTGCAACCTAAAACTTGTAATCCAAATTTAGTGGCAATTCACTAATTTGAAAGAGAGGGAGATTGTGGTTTTCGACTCCTGGGAGTGCAGTTTTCCACATAAAATCCTGTGTTGATGTAGTTGCTGAAGGATTAGATTCTTTAGTACACTGATGACAACACAAAATAACACTTCATGTACTACTGAAAGTATAGTACCTTGTTTTTAGGAATTTGAGCTTCTGAACGAAGATCAATTAAGCCGATTTAGTCACACTATGCTTGTAGCAAGAGATGAACTTGATACTGCAGTTCAAGGTTATCTTGAACTAACTCCATTCTAAACGAATTTGTTTGATCAGAAATTGATTACTACCATCAAATATTAATACTATTTCTTAGGGGTGTGACAAATGGACAATTTGGACTGACTGAAGTTGGGCAGAGCAAGATGAGCTAAATTAATGAATGAGTCCATGCCCGATCCTATTCAAAATTTACGATAAGTTGAATAATGAGTAATAGCTCAACCCATCTCAACTTTTATTCTTTATTTATAGGGGTATTAATAAACATTCTCAATCAAATATTTCCAACTAAGTTTTCATATATATGATATAAATATAAATTTATACAAACAAGTCCTTTGCGTCTAAATAGTTGCATTTGCCCAAATTAAGTCCATCAATAATGTATCTTATGTTCAACTCATTAAATTCTGAACGAGTTGTATGGGTCAAATGAGTTTTAGGCTGATTATGTCACTACATTCTAATTTTTTATCCTATTTTTGACAGGGTATCAAGAGGTGATCTTGGCAACTTGTTCATTTTGAAAATGGTTGACCCTTCTTACAAGGTCCCTACTTGAGATTGCTACTATCAACTTTACAGAGTTACTAATTAGTGTCACATCTTATATTATATTATTATGCTAAGTCTGTGCAAATGATTCGCAAGGATTTTCTCTCTTCAATTTAACTGTACAAAACTGCATTAAAAAACTGAGTAATTTCAAACTTGTGTACATGCAAATTTATCACAATTTCTTGTAATAATCAACACGACCTAGTATTGTGTACAAAAATGAACATTTTCTTCTCTTCATCATGTGCATGGTTCATTTGATATGTCATCTTGTTTTTAAGAGACCTTCAATGATTTTTTTGAGTGAAATCTTAACGTTTAGATCGATAGCGATCAATAACTGATTAAACTGATAGCTGACAAATCAATATCTTAATGGTTCTATAACGGTTTAACATGTCTACAAATCGATAACCAATAAGTCAAATTGATAAACTTCAAAATTGAACTGAACCGATCGATACGCAACCCTACCTTAGGGAGCGGAAGAAGTCAACAAGAGCATAATAAAGCACATTTAAGGGAACGTAGCAAAAATAAGACCATAATATAAACAACCCTAGAATGAGGACAAAAATATAAAGATCAATTCCAAAACCTGGTGAATGTTGGTACAAAGCTACTACAAAAGATCGAGTACAAGACTAGACATATGCCGAATATACATACTATCTCAAAATACAAAAGACTAGTCATAAATGTACATAAGGAAATGAGTCAACCACGAACGCCAAGAAGCTCACCCTCAATCTCTGGAACACCAACTTTAGTAGCATGAGAATCAACAAGAACTCAGATCTGCATTAGGGAAAAAGATGCAGAGTAGTATGAGTATCAAAACAACGGATACTAGTAGGCATCATAGGCCGACCTAGCTCGCAATTGCAATAACATAATAATAAGCTAGTAAATAATAGGGTAATAAGGCAATAATAAAGGCTTAGCTAGACATGAATCACAATAGGAATACTAAGATAAATAACAAAACTGTGAAGCTATCTAAAACCTAAATAGACCCCCATAAGCCTAGAAGACAGATTGGACCCCCACAAGCTCGATGGGTACACACAAGAGCTACACTACCCGACACAACTCAGTGAAGAACATATACGCCTTCCCAGAATCTTACATCGGATTGTTCACACTAAAACCAAGATTCTACCAAAATATTACGTTGGAATAGCCACACAATATCTAATATATTCCGGAATCATACATCGAAATAACTATACAAAACCTAGCATCCCCCAGAATATTACATCGGAGAAGCCAGTTCCATCCCAAAATCTTACATTAGAATGACCATAAGAAGTAGGCATCTTCCTGAATCTTACGTTGGAATAGTCGCAAAATAGGTTTAACATCCTTCAAAATCCTACATTGGAGTAGCTACAAAAACCAAGTCAGTCACGAAATCTTACATTAGAATGACTACAAGCTAGAAAGTCTCAGAATCTCACATTAGATCAGCTATATAATACCCTAGCATATCTCCGAATCTTACATTGGAATAACAACACCATTATCTAGCCCATCCTGGAATCTCACATTGGAGCAATAATGACACTAAAAGGAGTAGGACCCTAAACGAGAATATGTAGTTATCTCACCATAGTCAAACAATTGCACATACTAATAGGGCTACCAAAAGGTCATAACTTAGCCCGAAGGGTCGTATCTAACCCCAATTCACTCTCTAAAACATGGCCCACAATCAGCAAAGTTAACATTTAAGGCATGCATTAGCCAAACCTAGGCTAAGGCTCAACACCATTAATATTGTGGTCATCCTACCCTATTCACAACTCACGGGAACAACCACATCAACTCACTAATTGATCAACCCAAAACATTACCTGAAACAATCAAAATAAGGCTAAATCAATTCAATAATGATAAAAGCAAGGAATCATGCCAAACTACCAACCCAACACTTAGCAAATCATCATGCTAGAATAAACAACACACAAGGTCTAATAGTAGTAAGTTGTAGACTACCTCGAAGCCGAACACACACTCCAAATATCTAAACTGTGGCTTTTCTCTTTCGAGCATCCTCCAAATGATGCCACATATCACAATAGTGGTTCTGACTTCAATACGATCATTTTGACACCCATAAAGAAATAATTAAATTTGAATAGAAAATCGTGTTTAAAATGACATTGTGGGATCCACGCAAGAAAGCACAAAATTTCAACTAGCTCAAGGAACTTGTACCCTAAAAATGGGCAAAATCTGAGCTCTATCGAAGTTAACACAACTCAACATTTAAACTAGCTCAGAAACCCATTTTTAGCTAAAATTAAAAAAATTAACGGGAACTTACATATTTTTAGGAGAGAGAATATTGACCCTTACGATGTCCCAAAGCTACTCCCAGCTTATGCACTTTAATTCCCCAAGAAATCGCCTAAAATTGGGCTCTCAAAATACATTTTCATTAATGAAAGATGAAGAGATATAATCTGTCAGTGGCGTCGCACCGGAAGACTAAGAATCACAGGTGAGGCGTCGCACTAGTAGACTAAGGCTCGCAGGAGTGACAGTCCCCCAGATCGGTCAACCTCGCAGGCGCAGACCCGGCTACACAGGAGTGAAGTCTGTTGGCATGACCAGCCTCCGCAGGAGTGGCTCTGCCAAAGTGAGACCTGCTCTGCATGAGCAGTTGTACCAAGAACTAGTGTATCAACTACTTCAGATTAAAACCCCAAGTCTCAAATGAACTTTTGGAATTTAATCGGGGTCCTACCAATGTAAACTGAATATGCTACCTAATCAAAAACAACATTTTTGAACTCAACGGAATGGTCAAAATTCCAAAGGGAGTTTGTTTTGACAAAAAGTGGTCCCACACCATACTATACCATTTTTGTCAAATTTCACAAGGTAACCCGAAATGAGTCTGGAGGCTTCGGGATCCGTACCAAAGTTCCTTCCAAATCAAAATTTATATTTTGGAGCTAACAGAACCATAAAAATCACATTGTGAGGTCATTTACCTAAAGATTTAACCGCAGTCAGTCGTTCAAATTTCAAAAGCTCCAAAACAGAAAGCATCAAAACTAAATAAATTGCTCGATGACCAAACTATCAGTCTTATCTAGTTTATAGAAAAACTCAAATCACTGAAAATACAAGGAAATAGAGAAAACGACCTAAAGGATCATCACATTCGATCAATCAATCAACTGAATACTAGCTAATAGTTGGGAAATGGAAGGCTCCTAAAAAGATCCTAATCACCATACAAGTTAAGTGGGAACCTCCTAACAGAGAAACCTACAAGCTTAACATTGATGATGCAGTGAAGAGTAAGCCTAGATCTAGAGGACATGGGGAGAAGGGTATTTAGAGACCACGCAAGACACTATGTGTTAGGTTTCATAGAATATATGCCGCCCACAAACCCCACTATGATTGAACTACAATCTCTAAGAAGGGGACTGCTTCTAGGAGTATTGTACAATCTAACCCCTCTAGAAATCAATAATGACTCAGTGCACATCATTAGCATGACCACTTACTCTATAATAACATAATTGTTGAGTGCATGTCCTTCATGCAGAGGTCGGATGCTCCAAGGATGTCCCACATCTTCAGAGAGCATAATAGAGTGGTGGATGTGATGGCCAAGGAAGGGGCAATAAATGAAGTTCTTGATGTATCAAATATTTTTGTTAGTTCTTCCAATGCATGCCTACTGGATTTTGGCAGTATACACTACAAAAACTACCTTTACTAGAAAAATTATTTTTATACAAACATTACCTAGGGACGGAATGTGGTCCAAACAATTATTAATGAGCATTTCCCACAAGCCAATTGGCCTTCTATAATTCATATATAATATTATCCGTTTGACCAAAAAATAGAATAAGAAACAAAAGTGATATTACTAGGTAATTTCTTAAACATGAGTGACTATTCAGGAAATTTACTCAAAATCAAAACAACCAAACCTCAGGGTTGCCATAGCACAAAGAAAATAAAATAAAGAATACCTTCATAATAACAACAATAATAAAAATAAAAATAAAGGCATACCGTAAAAATATTCCTCCTCCTAATAATGACTAAAGCATATTTTGATGCCTTTGAATCTTTTTTGAAATTTCTCATAATTTTTTAACATATAAAAACTTAAAGGGAAGTTAAATTTGAAGTAAAAAGCATTAACTCCTTCCATGTTAAATTAATTTTCTAAAGAATTGTAAGGTTTTCAAAGGACTTTTCAAAGAGTTGTGACTTCTCCGATTAGTCGTGACCTTTCCAAAGGATTGTGACTTTTCTAAAAAATTGTCTTTTCTGATAAGGCATAATAACCACCTATTCATACTACACTTTGTTGTCTATAAATAGAGGGGTTCCCTCACATTTTTAAACTATGAATTTTTGAAATTTTGTATTCTTCTTATTCTTAAAACTACCAATTTAGTACATCTTCTATATTTCATATTTTATTTATTTATTTATTATATATTTATATTATATTAAAAGCTAGGATTGTGACTTTTTCGAAGAGTTGTGGCTTAATCAAAGGGTTGTGACTTTTCTGAAGGGTTGTTTCACATTGATGTTCTAAAGAGTTGTCACTTTTTCAAAAGGTTGTGACTCTTTCTAAGCATTCTGACTTCACCAATTAGTTGTGAACTTTCCAAAGGGTTGTGACTTTTCTAAAGGATTGTGTCCTTTCTAATAAGGCATAAAAATCACTTGTTCATACTACCCATTGTTGTCTATAAATAGAGGGGTCCCCTCACATTTTTAAAGTGTGAATTTTCTATTTTTCTTCTTCTTAAAACTCTCAATTTAGTACATCTTCTACATTTCATATTATATTTATTTATTATATAGCTATATTATATTAAAAACATACACCTTTTCACATTGATGGATTATGACTTTTCTGAAGGGTTGTGCCTTTATCAAAGGCTTGTGACTTTATTAAAGGGTTGAGACTGTTACGAAGGATTGTTTCTATCTGCCCCGAGCCTACACCCTGGATGTGGCCGATACTCGAGAATCATTGCTGGCCCTAAGAGAACCCTTGGTGTAATACCTCGGACCTCAAAATGAAGAGAATCCTAGTTTTCAAAAAAAATTGTTGCCAGTACCAATGGAACCACCCACGGACCATAGGTAGAACCACGGACCGTAGGTGGGGTTCCGTCGTTAAGTCCCAAATGTTGATGGTCTCTGATCCCACCCACGGTCGACCAGTATGATCCGTGGTTGGACCTACAGACTGCAGGTCTGACCGTAGGTGAGGGTCAACAGCTAGTTAGAGGGAAATTGTTGTTGGGTCAACTTCAAACGGCCATATCTTTTAGCACAAAATAAATTAGGTGGTCCATGACCTATCAAATGAAATATAATTGAATCCTCTTCCCAACACCACCAGTTTGCTAAAATCTCATCTCGGAGTAAAAAGTTATGCTCGTTTTAGTGAAGCCCTATCAGCAGAGCTTGACCGACGACCGCTACCTACGATTGGTAGGTCAACCAACAGTCCGTAGGTCCCTCCGTGGATGGCCTTCGACAACTTTTAAGTTAGAGTCATTTAGGTCTTTTTCCTATGCGTTGGGGCCCTTAAACTACGTTGTTTGATGCCTAAGCTACATCGTTTTACTCAATTTAAGCCTAATAACTTAGTCAGACATACCCAGAAGCTTTATTCTCCAAAATTCATCAAACTTAGAGCAAAGAGCAGAAAATAGGCGATAGCTTTCTCCAAGAATGTAGTAGGTTTTCTTCAAGTTTCAGCCTCAAAATTGAAGGATTTCTCCGTAGATTTCCTCACCAGGTATGTGGTATTTCACTGGTGGATTCCATTCATCAACTAGGTCCCTAGAATTTAGTAAGATTCTTGATTTTCTATATCTTGCTTAGACCTAGGGTTTCTAAAACCTTAGATATTAGTTGTGATTTAGCTGTTAGAGTATTCCTAATTAGATTATCATGTTTTCGTGGAATCATTGCTTAGTTCTTTGCATGAAACTCAGAGCCCTAGTTGTGTAGACTCTCTTAGTTCATGAATTACACATGCTAGGTCAGTGAAATAGATATACATGCTCCAGTTTCGAATGTCACATTTTCAGTATATAATTATTACATTCTCAGATTTGCATGTTAGTATTTTGCGTTATTCAGTATTTCAATATTTTAGTCATAATGTATCATATACATATTCAGTTGGGAGTAGGCTTAGCACCGAGTGGACTAGGGTTTCAACGTACCCTCATGGTCCCAGAACTACATGCCCCCGTAGGTTTATAAGTCTCCTATGTTGGGCATCAGTTTTAGTGATCACGCCAGTCATGCCTTTATACCCCTGTCAATGTATATCGGGCCTTTAGATGGGGTGTATACATCGTACATCACGGTTAGCTCACGTGGTGGTTATGTCAGTTACTAATAGCTCCCATAGTCAGATTCTAGTGCATTTGACCAGGTTTTCAGTTATACTTCAGTATTAAGTCTCAACATGTAATATGTACTTGGTCATTGCATTTAGTTCAGTTCTTTTCAGTATATTTTAGTATTTCCATCAGGTTCAGATTATATCATTGCTCAATTATGCTTTGTTCAGCTTATATGTTTGTTCCACTTTTATCCTATCATGCATGCTCAGTACCTTCCAAGTATTGACGCATACTCTGCGCTACATCTTTTCATGATGTAGGTTCAGGTCCTCAGCATTCAGATCACGCATAGATCGGTTCCCGATCCATATTCAACAACATCAGTGGTGAGTACTATTACTTCGAGGACAATATACATGTTTTCAGATGTAGTCTTTCATTTTAGTTTCAGTTTTGCTAGGGTTAGCTGGGAAATGTCCCAACAACTTTAGTCAGTTGGAGGCTTTTTCAGAAATAGTATTAGATTCAGTGTTAGTTTTTGAGTAATTGTTCAGTATCACTAAACTCTTAAATTTTTATATATATTCAGACCAGTTTTGGGTATTCCCCACTATAAAAAATCATTTATTTAGCTTCCGTATTAGTTCATCTTTTCATAGATATGTTCAGTTTCTTTTGGAATGCCAGCTTAGGGTTACCTTGGGGTCACTCGTGATCCTAGGTCCCATGTTTACGCCCAAGGGGTAGCCTAGAAACGTGACAAACTTGGTATTAGAGAGTTAGGTTTATGAGTCCTAGGATATCTGAAAGCTGCACTAAGTAGAGTCTTTTTCATGGGTGTGAAGTGCACCACATCTATTGAGAGGGAGGCTACAATGTGTTTTAGGAAAACTTCACTTTCTTTGCTAGTCTTATCGTGCATAAGGTATGATCCAACTTCTCATTTCTAATTTGACGTTATGCATTTCTGATCATGCCTCCTCATAGATCTTACCCACGAAATTTTAGTGCACGCAATGCTAATGCAATTCCTCCAGTCCCAGACCATGAAGTTTCGAACTTAGAGTTTCGAAATGCGATTTAGCTTTTGGCTCAGAGTATAACCAACCAGAACAATCAGCAGGTTCCAGTTCCTACTAATAGAAATAGTGGACCCGTAGAAGCTAGAGTTCAAGATTTTGTTAGGATCAATCTGCCTGAGTTTTTAGGGTCGCAAGTTGGTAAGGACCCACAAAACTTCTTTGATGAAGTTAAGAAAATCTTTGGAGTGATGCAAGTGACTGGTAATGATAGGGTAGAGTTGGCATCCTACCAACTTAAGGATGTAGCTCACATTTGGTACACTCAATGGAAAGAAAATAGAAGTGTGGATGCATCTTCTATGACTTGGGATTGTTTTACTAGAGCTTTTCTGGACCGGTTCTTTCCAAGAGAGTTGAGAGAGTCTAAGGCATAAGAGTTTATGAATTTGAGACAAGGTTCAATGTCAGTCCAAGAGTATGAACTTAAGTTCACCCAACTCTCTAGGTATGCTTCACATATGGTTGTCGATCCAAGGGCACATATGATCAAGTTTCTATTTGGAGTATCCGACTTAGTGAATATAGAGTGAAAAAATGCTATGTTGGTAGAGGATATGAATATCTATAGGATCTAACTCATGCTCAGTAGACTGAGGGAGATAAGCTTAGGGAAATAGCTAAGGACAACAAGAAAGCTAGAACAGGGAACTATGAGTACTCTCAGCAGAAATTGGGTGGTAGAAATCACTCACAGTTTCGACAGGATCAGAATAGTAGGGTACCAGGCTCTAAGTCTCAGGGGAGTGTTTTAGGAAATAAGACTTACCCAACTTGTACAAAGTGTGGTAAGAACCATCCAGGTGAGTGCCTTGCAGGAAAGGAGCAATACTTTTTATGTGGTAAGTCTGGTCATAAGTTGAAGAATTACCCTTTGGCTAGGCACGTGCAAGTAGGTTACAACAGTGGGGCTCAGTCTATAGCTCCAGAAGCACTAGCAGGTCGCCCAACTCAACAGGGTATGCCATCTGGTACAGGTGGCGGTCAGTGCTAGGGCAGGTTCTATGCTCTCCAGGACCAAGAAGATTCTCCTAATGTGGTCACTGGTACGTTACCAGTCTTTCTTTTAGATGTTGTTGCATTGTTAGATCCAGGGGTTACTCTTTCCTTTGTAACTCTCTTTATAGAAATATTTTTAGGTGTCAGTCCAGATACTCTTTCAGAGCCCTTCTCAGTATCTACTCCAGTTAGTGACCCAATTATAGCTAGACGGGTATACATAAATTAACTTGTCACAGTCTCTTAGAAAGTCACCTTAGAAGATCTTGTAGAGTGAGAAATGGTAGATTTTATATCATTCTAGGCATGGATTGGTTACATTCTTGTTATGCCTTAGTCGATTGTAGAACTAAGATCGTTCCGTTTCAGTTTCCAACGAGCCAGTCTTAAAATGGAAGGGTAGTATCTTAGTGACTATAGGTCAAATTATCTCTTACCTTAAGGCCAGTAAGATGATTTCTAGAGGGTGGTGTAGCACATGTTGATGAAAAAAGGAAGGAATTAGCAAAAGATGTCCATAATCTTGCTCTTTCAGGAGTTAGTCTTACGGACACATCAGATGGTGGTGTAATAATCCAGAATAGACCAGAATCTTCATTGGTAGTGGAGGTTAAGGAAAAACAAGATAGTGATCCTATACTTCTTCAGTTGGAAGGTGCAGTTCATCAACATAAAGTAGAGGTTTTCTCCCAAGGGGGAGATGGTCACTTATGTATTTCCTAATGTGGATGAGTAGGTAAAGTAGCCTTGATTGGGATAGATTCGGTTCATGAAGCTATGGAAAAAGTTCAGCTCATCAGAAATAGACTTAAGACAGTAGTCCTATGCAGATGCAAGGAGAAGGAACTTAGAGTTTGAGATAGATGATTGGGTTTTCCTGAAAGTATCACCTATAAAGAAGGTGATGTGATTTGTCAAACTTGGAAGAGTCAGTCCATAGAGGGAGCTACTTTGGAAGCAGAAGCAGCCATGAAGGACAAGTATCCTTACTTCTTTCCTTCCGATTTCGTTTCAGCTTGAGATAATAGTTTCTTCTCCAATTTTTCAATTTACCCATGTGTAAAATCAGTCTTAGTATCTTGTTCTTTCCGTTGTTCTTGCATTTCAGCATATTTGCATGTTTTTGGAACTCAGTTCAGTTAGATATCGTTTTTTAGTATTTAGTGGTAGGGATTGCTGCTCCTTCCCTCCATATTCAGCTTGTTTAGACTTCATTCGAGGACGAATGTTCCCAAGCGGGAGATATTGTAACACATTGGACTTGAAAATGAAAAAAATCCTAGTTTTCAGAAAAACTGGTGCCAGTAACGACGCAACCACCCATGGACCGTAGGTAGAACCACAGACCGTGGGTGGAGTTCCGTCGTTAAGGCCCAATTTTTGATGGTCTCTGATCCCACCCACGGTCGACCGATCGATCTGTACGATCTGTGGTTGGAGCTAAGGACAGTAGGTCAGACCGTTGGTGAGGGTTAGAATCTAGTTAGAGGGAAATTGTTGTTGGGTCAACTTCAAACCTGTCATATAATTTAGCTTAAACTGAATTAAGTGGCCCATGACCTATAAAATGAAAGATAATTGAATGCTCTTTCCAACGCCATCGACTTTGCTAAAGTCCCATCTTGGAGTAAAAAGAAAGCCCTATCGGGCATAGGTTGACCGACGATTGCTACCTACGGTTGGTAGGTCAATAGTCGGTCCGTAAATCCCTCTGTGGATGGCCTTCGGGAGCTTTTAAGTTAGGGTCTTTTAGGTCTTTTTCCTATGCGTTAAGGCCCTTAAACTACCTCATTTGATACCTAAACTACGTCGCTTTACTCAATTTAATCCTAATAACTTAGTCAGACATACCCAAAACCTTTATTCTCCAAAATTCGTCAAACTTAGAGCAAAAAAAGAGAAAATAGGTGGTAGCTTTCTCCAAGAACGCAACAGGTTTTCTTCAAGTTTCAGCCCCAAAATTGAAGGATTTCTTCGTAGATTTCGTGACTAGGTATGTGGGATTTCACTGGTGGATTCCTTTCATCCACTAGGTCCCTAGAATTCAGTCAGATTCTTGATTATCTATATCTTTCTTAGACCTAGGGTTTCTAAAACCTTAGATATTAGTTGTGATTTAGCCGTTAAAGTATTCCTATTCCGATTATCATATTTTCGTGGAATCGTTGCTTAGTTCTTTGCATGAAACTCAGAACCCTAGTTGTGTAGATTCTCTTAGTTCATGAATTACACATACTAGGTCAGTTAAACAGATATACATGCTCTAGTTTCGAGTGTCACATTATCAGTATTTAATTGTTACATTCTCATATTTACATGTAAGTATTTTGAGCTATTTAGTATTTCAGTCATAATGTATCATATACATATCCAGTTAGGAGTAGACTTAGCACCGAGTGGACTAGGGTTTCAACATACCATCATAGTCCCAGAATTACGTGCCCCCAGAGGTTTATAAATCCCCTTTGTTGGGCATCAGTTTTAGTGATCACTCAGTCATGCCTTTATACCCCTGTCAAGGTATATCGGGCTCTTCGTTGGGGTGTATACATCAGACATCACATTTAGCTCACGTGGTGGTTATGTCGGTTAATAGTATCTCCCACAGTCAGACTCTAGTGCATTTGACTAGGTTTTTAGTTATACTTTAGTATTGAGTCTCATTATGTAATATGTACTTGGTCATTGCATTTAGTTTAGTTCTTTTCAGTATATTTTAGTATTTTCATCATGTTTAGATTATATCATTGCTCAATTATGCTTTGTTCAACTTATATGTTTGTTCAGCTTTTATCCTATCCTGCATGCTCAGTACCTTCCAAGTACTGACGCATACTCTGTGCTACATCTTTTCATGATGTAGGTTCAGGTCCTCAGCTTCAGATCACGCGTAGATCGGTTCCCGATCCACATTCAACAACATCTGTGGTGAGTCCTCATACTTTAACGACAATAGACATGTTTTCAGATTTAGTCTTTCATTTCAGTTTCAGATTTGCTAGGGTTAGCTGGGGACATGTCCCAACAACTCTAGTCAGGTAGAGGTTTTTTCAGACAGAGTATTAGATTCATAGTTAGTTTTTGAGTGACTATTCAGTATCACTAAACTCTTAGAATTTTATATATATTCAGACCAGTTTTGGGTATTCCCCACAAACAGAAATAATTGATTTAGTTTTCGCATTAGATCATCTTTTCATAGATATGTTCAGTTTGCTTATGATATGCCAATTCAGGGTTAGATTGGGGTCACTCGTGATCCTAGGTCTCGTGTTTACGACCAAGGGGTAGCCTCGGGGCGTGACACTTGGCCTGGCTTAGCTCTCAGCGGAAGACTTACTCATAAATAAAATGAACTCAAAAGCAAACTTTACGCAATGTCATTATAAGAGATGCCTCATAATGTTTAAAAACATTCACTAGCCAAAAGAGGCAACTCAAGTATCAAAATATAACAATGGGAATGAGAAAGACTCATGAACTACTATTGTCGATCTATCTATGAAGCCTCTAATACTATGAGAGATGTCGGGACAAAACCCCCGATCATCCTAACAAAATTGAAATAACAAGACAGAAATAAATGAGGGATCCTCTGGAAATAAGGAGGCTCACCAAAGCTAGCTCGAACTATGGATGGTATCAATGAATCGCCTGTTGATGACCATGATCTCTTATATCTGCATCATGAAATGATTCAGGCCAAAGGGTATCAGTACATTGAATGTACGAGCATTACAAGCATGTAAGGGGAATACTGAGCATAACATAAAAGCTTACACTTGGAAAGAATGAAACATACTTACCTCAACTCAACTCAAGGATACTCAAAATTACTAACCTCAGTTCCATATAAAGCAGTAGAAAATGCATTATAAAGAAAGTTTTAAAAATAGTAGATAACAACTCATTGTATTGAAAAATACAATAATAACTCAGTTTGTATGTAAAAATACAAAATAAACTCTGTTTGGTAGATTCTCTAACCGACAACCATCACTTTGAGCTGTGATGATACATCATCTCTCCCACGCTGCCAGAACTGTCCTATACTTTGCCGGGTATAGGACTACTCATTAAGTGGATCTACTAAGCTATGCTTAAAAAGCAATAAGGAATCATCTAAAAAGTATGACCCGTTCTACCCACGTTGGCTACATGGTTTATGAGGACTTTGAGTTATCTAAACTCATTCCTATATCGGTGCTCAATACTACTCCCAAAATATAACTTAGCTCATATGTTTAAAAACATTTCCACATCCTCATACTTTGATATTATTACTCAAAAGATTCTCTTAAAAGAGATAGTGCTCAAAACTTCTTATAACTAATTTGGAAATCATAGTTTTCTCCTCATTTTAAATGTAAAAACATTTACTCTTGGGAATACTTAGTTCCCATAAATTCATTTTGAAAAATGAACTCAACTTTACTCATCCTCATACTGAAGTACTCAAGTCTTAAAATAAGTTTTAAAAAGATTGTAAAAGACTTCTCAAATAGACTCGGAAGACTCTCTCTAACTTGACTTTTAACTCTATCTTGAATTTGAATTATGAATTCAAGAGTTATGATTTGTGTTATGAAAGAACCCTTAGTGAATAAGTGGGGTTTAGATAGTTGATAAATAAGAAACGAGCGAAAATATTATCTGGAGAGCAAAGGTGTAATGCAGAGAAGGTGTAATTTATTTGGTCGCGAAATAAGTTTTGAGACAATGGAGTCTGCACTCTCTCCGTGACACGAAAAGAGAGAAAATTCTCTCTGGGGAGCAAGTCCGCGACGCAGACCTGGGCAACTATTTTGTCTGATATTTTCTTCCTCTTCCAAACTCGATTCAGCTCATACCCACTGAAATTCTAAGGTAAAATCCTTGAATTCCTATAACCCAGAACAAATTCAACGAAACCCACACAAGAAACTATCAATTTTCTTAACTCATTTGCAACTCTCACCTCAAGAACTCAACAAGAGCTTCATTATCAAAGAACGAAACTCAAACTTCAAGAAACTCATCAAGAATTCATCAAGAACTCAAATATACTCAATCTTAGGGAAGAATAAATCATGATTGGCGTGTGGGTGAATGAACCCAACACTATGAAAGCTTACATACCTTAATTTGGCAAAACAAATCCTCAATTCGCAAAAACCTTGATCATTCTTCCTTTATTTCTCTTTTCCTCTTCTTGAACTCCTCTCAAAACCCTAAGCATAATTTAGGATTTTAAAACGGACCCAAATCAGATTTGACCCCAAAATATTTACTAAAAACACTTTAATCTGAAAGGGTAAGGAAAAGACAAAAATACGCCTCATATTTTTGGGTAACTTTCCTTAACTGGACATGCTAACTTCAAATGGGCATATCTCCCTCATCCAAACTCGAAACTTAGCAAACTCGATGGCTTTGGAAAGAGGATTCCAAGACCTTTCATTTGATATCTTATGGGCCACCTAATTTGTCACTCGCCGAGGCTACCCCTTTGATGTAACACGGGACCTAGGATCACGAGTGACCCCATGCTAACCCTGTGTCTGGCATATCATAAGTATACTATAAAAATTACTAAATAACGCATGTACTTTGCGGAAGCTAAAACATTGGATAAAAAAGAGGGGAAAAACCCAACTAGTCTGAATAGATAAAACATACTAAGATTTTAGTGATTACTTAAACAATCACTTAACAATTCAATCTGAATCTACTACTATGCCTGGAAATCCTCTAACTGAGTTGAGTTGCTGGGACATGCCCCAGCTAACCCTAACAAAACTAAAAACTGAAAGTAAAGACTAAAATGAAAGCATGTCTATTGTCCTCGAAATATGATGACTCACCACTAAAGCTACTGAATGCGAACCGAGAATCAATCTATGCGTGATCTGGATGCTGAGTACTTGAACCTACATCATGAAAGGATGTAATGCAGAGTATGTATCGGTACTTGGAATGTATTGAGTATGCATGATATAGATACTAAGCTGAACGAAGCATAACTGAGCAATGATATAATCTGAAACAAGATATAGATATGTACTGAAGTATATCTGAAAAGAACTAAGCTGAATGGAATGACCAAGTACTAATCATGAAGATAACATACTGGACTGTAAACTGATATAAATGTTGAAAACCTGGTCAAAAGCACTAAGAGTCTGATTGTGGGAGCTACTATTAACCAATATAAACCACGTGAGCTAAACGTGGAGTCCGATGTATACGCCCATCGAGAGGACCTATTATACCTTTCCAGAGGTATAAAGGCATGACTGGCGTGATCACTAATTCTGATGCCCAATAGAGAGGACTTAAAATCCTATGGGAGCACGTAGTTTTGGGACTATGAGGGTACGCTGAACCCTAGTCCAACTCGGTTCTAAGTCTACTCCTAACTAAAATGTATATGACTGACATGTAACTGAAATACTGAATAGCTCAAAATACTGACATGTTAACTAAGAATGCAATATTTATAAACCGAGTATGTAACATTCGAAATCTAGAGCATGTCTATCTATTTAACTAACCTAGAAAGTATAATTCATGAACTAAGAGAATTTACATAAACTAGGGTTCTGAGGTTTATACAAGGAATTATGCAACATTTCAAAGAAAATATGATATTTAGAATGTGGATTCAATAACATCTGAAATCACAACAAATTACCAAGATTTTACTAACCCTAGGTCTAAACATAGAATCAAGGAACTGACTGAATTATAGGGACCTAGTTGATGAAAGGAACCCACTAGTGAAATCCCACATACATGGTGATGAAATCTATGGAGAAATTCTTTGGATTTCGTGGCTGAACCTTGAAGAAAACCTCCTTCTTGTTCTTGAAAAGAAACTGTCGACTATTCTCTTCTTTTCGTTCTAATTTGGATGATTTTTGGAGAATGAGGGTTTTGGGTATGTCTGACTAGGTTATTAGACTTATTTTGAGTAAAACAACGTAGTTTAGGCATCAAACGACGTAGTTTAAGTGCCCCAATGCAAAGAAAGTGAAGTTTTTCTTAAAACACTTTGTAGCCTCCCCCTCATAGGTGTTGTGTGCTTCCAATCATGAAAAGGACACTACTTAGTGCGGCTTTCAGACAACCTAGGACTCCTGAACCTAATGTTCTGATACCAACTTTGTCACTCCCCGAGGCTACCCCCTTACGTAACATGGGACCTAGGATCACGAGTGACCCCAAGCTAACCCTGTGTCTGGCATATCATAAGCATACTATAAAAATTACTGAATCAAACATGTACTGTGCGGAAGCTAAAACAATGGATAACTGAAAAGAGGGGTAAAAACCCAGCTAGTTTGAATATATAAAACATACTAAAAGTTTAGTGATAACTGAAACAATCACTTAACAACTCAAGCTGAATCGACTACTATGTATGGAAAGCCTCTAACTGAGTCGAGTTGCTGGGACATGCCCTAACTAACTCAAACGAAACTGAAAACTGAAAGTAAAGACTAAAATGAACACATGTCTATTGTCCTCGAAATATAAGGACTCACTACTGAAATTGCTGAATGCGGATGGAGAATCGATCTATGCGTGATCTGGATGCTGAGTACTTGAAACTACATCATGAAATGATGTAGCGCAAAGTATGCGTCAGTACTTGGAATGTACTAAGCATGCATGATATGAATACTAAGTTTAACAAATATATATGAGCTGAATAAAACATAACTGAGTTATGATATAATTTGAAACAAGATATAGATATGTATTGAAGTATAACTAAAAAGAACAGAACTGACACAAACCATGTGAGCTAAACGTGGAGTACGATGTATACACCCCATCGAGAGGACCCAATATACCTTGCCAGGGGTATAAATGCATGATTGGCGTGATCACTAATTCTAATTCCCAACAGAGGGGACTTAAAATACTATAGGGGCACGCAGTTCGGGGACTATAAGGGTACACTGAACCCTAGTCCAACTCGGTAAGTGTACTCCCAACTAAAATGTATATGACTGATATGTAACTGAATATTGAATAGCTCAAAATACTGACATGCTAACTGAGAATACAACATTTATAAACTGAGAATGTGACATTCAAAATCTGGAGCATTATTATCTGTTTAACTAACTTAGCAAGTATAATTCACGAACTAAGATAATTTATAGAAACTAGGGTTCTGACTTTTGTACAAGGAATTATGCAACGTTTCCAAGAAAACAATATATTTATACTAAGGATTCAATAATAGTTGAACTCACAACAAATTCTCAAGATTTTACAAACCCTAGGTCTAAACAAACTATGTAGAATCAAAGAACTAATTGAATTCTAGGGACCTAGTGGATGAAAGGAATCCACTAGTGAAATCCCACATACCTGGTGAAGAAATCTACGAAGAAATTCTTTGGATTTCGTGGCTGAACCTTGAAGAAAACCTCCTGCTTGTTCTTGAGAATAAACTGTCGACTATTATCTTCTTTTCATTATAATTTGGATGATTTTTGGATAATAAGGGTTCTGGGTATGTCTGACTAGGTTATTAGACTAATTCTGAGTAAAACAACGTAGTTTAGGTATCATACGACGTAGTTTAAGTGCTCCAACGCATAGGGAAAAGACCAAAATGACCCTGACTTAAAAGTTGACAAAGGCCATCTATGAAGGAACCGATGGACCGTCGTTTGGACTACCAACCGTCATCTAGAGTCATCGTTCATACTCTGCCCAACATGGCTTCACTAAAATGAGCATAACTGTTTACTCGAAGCTTGGATTATAGCAAACTTGGTGGCGTTGGAAAGAGGATTCAATTATCTTTAATATGATAGGTCATGGGCAACCTAATTCATTTTGTGCTAAAATATATGACCGTTTGAAGTTGACCCAACAACTATTTTCCTCTAAGTAGCCACTGATCCTTACCTACGGTCCGTAGGTCCAACCACGGACTATACTGGTCAACCGTGGGTGGGATCAACGACCATCAAACCTTGGGACACCAACGACGGAACCAACCTACGGTCCGTGGGTCCATCAACGGACCGTGGACCAACGGCTGTTGGTGTCATCCTTAGACCTTGAATTTTCCCCAAGTCTAGGACTAAACCACGGGACCCCACCTACGATCCGTGTTTCTACCTACGGTCCATGGGTGGCTCTGTAAGTACTGGCACCAGTTTTCTAAAAACTAGGATTTTTCTCCATTTTGAGATCTGAGGTGTTACATAACTCATCCTGTACTGAAAGTTATGGTCGTTTGAAGTTGACCCAAAACTCATAACTTGGCATAACTTTGCAAAATTTTCAATTTTGCTATTTCTAGTTTAACACTTTCTAAATTTAGCTCTTTCTAAGGCGGGATGTTACAAAATCTTCCTCGTGGGAACATTCGTCCTCGAATGAGATTACTCTAAGTAGAAATGAGGGTGGAAACATCTACACTCATCTCAAACACCCCAGATACAATATATAACACAAGACATCAACTTAAAGAGTACCAAGCAAAGAATTAGTACCTTGATTTGGAATTTCTCCAGACTCAAAAAGATGTGGGTATCTCTTCTTCATATCCTCCTCAGCCAGCCTCCCAAGTAACTTCCTCAACAAACTAATTCCTCCATAAGACCTTGACTGATGCTACCTCCTTTGGTGCTCAACTTGCCGACCCGACGATCTAGGATTTGAATGGGTACCTCCTCAGAAGATAGGCTACCCTTAATACTAATATTTTCAGTAGGTATAATAAGTGAAGGATCGCCCATACACTTATTTAACAATGAAATGTGGAATACCGGATGGACTGCCGCTAACTCTTGCAGTAGCTCCAACTCATAAGCTACATCGCCAATCCTCTTGGATATACTGTAAGGACCAATATACTTGGGACTAAGCTTCCCCTTCTTACCAAATCTCATAACACCCTCCATGGGTGAAACCTTCAAATAAACCCAATCATCCACCTCAAACTTTAAGTCTCTTCTCCTAACATCAGTATAGGATTTATGATGACTCTACGCTGCTTTCAACCTTTCTTGAATGATCTTCACTTTCTCCATAGCTTGATCAACTAAGTGTGGTCCTATCAACCCAGCTTCACCAACTTCAAATCGTCCAATAGGAGATCTGCATCTCCTCCCATAAAGAGTTTCATAAGGAGCCATCTGGAAGCTAGAGTGATAACTATTATTGTAAGTAAACTCTATGAGAGGTAAGTGATCATCTCAATTACCCTTGAAATATATCACACACACCCTCAACATATCCTCTAAATTTTTAATTGTGCGCTCTACTTGACCATCAGTTTGAGGATGGAAAGTGGTACTCAAATTCACCTTCGAAACTAAACCTTTCTGGAAAGACTTCCAAAATTGTGCAGTAAATTATGCACCCCTATTTGAAATGATGGACATTAGAACTCCATGAAGTCTGACTATCTCTTGAATATACAATCTGGCATAATCTTTTGCTAAATGGATAGTCTTTACCGGCAAAAAGTGGGATGATTTAGTCGTTCATCTACAATCACACAAATAGAATCATGCTGCATTCGAGACCGCGACAACCTAGTAATAAAATTCATATTGATCAACTCCCATTTCCATTTCAGAATTTCTATATTTTGAGCCATATCACCAGGCCTTTGGTGCTCTACCTTTACTTGTCGACAATTTGGGGACTTAACAACGAATTCTGCAATACACCTCTTCATACTACTCCACCAATAGACTTCTCTCAAGTCAAGATACATCTTTGTAGAACCAAGGTGGATCAAATATCTGGAGCTATGAGCTTCCTCCATGATCCTCTCTTGAAGTTCATCCACCCTTGGCACACACAATCTACCTTGATACCTCAATACACCATCTCCCCCTTGTTCAAAAGTCATCACTTTTTGCTTATGAACATTTTCCTTCCATTCAAGCAAAATAGGGTCTTGGTCTTATTTCTCCTTCACTTCAGACACTAATGATGATTCAGCCCCATTAATCACCACTACTCCACCTTCATTGGAATCCAACAAACGGACTCCTAAGCGTGCAAGTCTATGCACATCCTTGGCTAATTCCTTTTTTTTCTTCCTCAAAATGGGAAATATTACCCATAAACAATCTGCTCAAAGGATCAGCAGCAACATTAGCCTTACCTGGGTGATATAGAATACTCATGTCATAATCCTTGAGTAATTCCAACCACCTCCTCTGTCTGAGATTAAGCTCTTTCTGAATGAATACATACTGAAGTCTCTTGTGACTGGTGAACACATCTGCATGAACACCATAAAGATAGTGATGTTATATCTTCAAAGTGACAACTACAATATCCAACTCTAGATCATGGGTTGGGTAATTCCTCTCATGAAACTTAAGTTGTCTGTAAGCATAAGCTAAAACCTTGCTATTCTGCATCAATACACAACTCAGTCCAACTTTGAACGCATCATAATACACAACAAGGCCTTGTGTACACCTCCGGTAAGGTCAACACTAGGGCAGTAGTCAACTACGTTTTCAATTCTTGAAAGCTTTTCTTGCAAGATTCAGACCATTGAAACTTTATTGTCTTCTGAGTCAACTTAGTCAATGGGGATGAAATAGATGAAAACCCCTCAAGAAACCACCTATTATAACCAGCCAATCCCAAGAAACTCCTAATGTCAGTTGGAGACGTGGGTCTAGGCAAGTTCTACACTACCTCTATTTTCTGTGTGTCAACTCGAATCCCATTGCCAGAAACAATGTGGCCTAAGAAGGCCACATACTTAAGCCAAAACTCATAGTTAGAGAATTTAGCATACAACCCTCTATCCTTAAGAGTTTGGAGAACTACTCTGAGATGACTAGCATGGTCTTCCTTATTCCTCGAATAGATTAGAATGTCATCAATGAATACGATGACAAACATATCAAGTTATGGCTCAAACACTCTATTCATAAGGTCCATGAACACTGCAGGAGCATTAGTCAATCCAAATGACATGACAAGAAACTCATAATGACCATAACGAGTCCTGAATGTTGTCATAGGGATGTCACTTTCTCTTACTCTCAACTGATGATAGCCTGATCTGAGGTCTATCTTAGAAAAACAAGTGTCACCCTGAAGTTGATAAAAAAGATCATCAATCCTCGGAAGGGGATACTTATTCTTTATGGTAACCTTTTTCAATTGGCGGTAATCAATACACATCCTAAGAGAACCATCTTTCTTCCTCACAAATAAGACTGGAGCGCCCCAAGGTGAGACACTAGGTTGAGTGAAACCTTTATCAAAAAGGTCTTTCAACTGCTCTTTTAACTCTTTCAACTCAGTTGGAGCCATTTTGTATGGCGGAATAGAGTAGGACACGTATAAAAAAGGATATCTATACCGAAGTCTATTTCTATCTTAGGAGGGACTCCAGGAAGATCATCTGGAAAAACTTCTGGAAACTCACTCACAACTGGAACTGACTGAATAGGTGGTTTCTCAACACTAGAGTCATTAAGTTGGACTAAGTGATAGACACACTCCTTGGAAACTAACTTTCTCACCTTAAGTTACGAAATAAAATGACCCTTAGGCATTGTTGAACTACTCTTTGACTCTATAACTACTCCAGTTCTACATTCAACTGAGGCATAACAAATATTAAGCTAGTCCATGCCTAGAATGACATCAAAGTCCACCATATCTAGCTCAACTAAGTCAGCCATGGCGTCCTTGTGATTGACAGAAATGACACAATCACGATAAACTCTCTCAGCTAGAATAGACTCACCAACAGGTGTAGAAACATTGAAGGGCTCAAGAAGTTTTTTAGGAAGAATATCAAAATAATATATGGGGTCACAAAAGATAAACTCACACTTGGATCTAGCAAAGCATATACATCAAAAGTAAAGATTTTGATCGTACCAGTGACAACATCTGGCGAATTCTCTTGCTCTTGGCGACTGGTGATAGCATACAGACGGTTTGCTCCTCCGTCTGTCCATGAAGTATCTCCTCTAGGTGCATCTCTGTCTAGTGGAGTCGCTGAAGAAGATTGGACTCTATTGCCCCATTAGCACCATCCTTCCTGTTCTAAGGGCACTTTTTCACGAAGTGACCATTCTTACCACACTTGAAGCAACCAGTGGATCCATCATGACACACTTCTGGGTAGTTCCTACCACACTTAGCACATGCAGGATTCCTATTACCTCATTGTACCACACTACCTTGAGACTGTGAAGGTCTAGCTCTAAAATTCTATAAACAGTGATTCTCGAACTCACCTTTGTTCCTTAGTGCAGGTGCACTAGCAGAGGATGGAGAAGGTGCATTTGGCTTATGTTGGAAAGATGACCGGTTTGCGTTACTCTTCTACTGCCCGGAATCATTTCCTGTTGTCTTAGCTTTCTTGTTTTGGAACTCTTCTCTATCTCTCAGCTTATCTTCCTCAACATGTTGCACATGGATCATCAGCCTTGTTATGTACATGTACCCCTATCAACATTGCAACCTTGCCCTCTTTGCTTGACAGACGAGACAACCCAGATACAAAAAAACTCATCATGCTCCTCATATCAGCAACCATCTCCGGAGCATAATGGGATAATTGGGTGAACGTGAGGTTGTACTCATGCACACTCATAGATTCCTTCTTAAGAGTGAGGAATTCCCATACCTTTGCCTCTCTCAGTTCATGGGGAAAGAAACGCCCCAAGAAGGCATCCTCGAACACTGCCCAGCTTACAGTTGGTGCATCCTCAGCTCTACTCTTCTTCCATTGGTCGTCCCATACTCTAGCAACACCATTTAGTTGGTATGCAGCTAGTTCCACACGTTCAACATCAGTAACATGCATTACCTCAAACACTTTCTGTAACTCTTCCACAAAGTTTTCCAGATCCTCAGTGACACTTGGACCGGTGAAGTCTGGAGGATTCATCCTTAAAAACTTACTGATTCTGGCCACATCTTGTTGATTCCCTCTTTGTTGTCCAGCTTGGTTGGTCACCACTTGACTCAACATCCTGATAGCATCCCGGAACTCAACATTAGTGACCTCTTATTGGGGTTGCACTTCAAGTGCATTGGGTACCCCTTGATCCTGAGGATCAACATTTCTCCTAGCAGGATGACCTCGAATAACTCTTCGTGGAGGCATGATCTGAAAGATATGAGCAAGCACCAATTAGAAAGAAACTTTATAGAGTTAAACTCTATCACACAAAAAGAGTATGAAAGAAGTGAGATAGTTCCTAAATATTACAGCCTCCTAATAATAGATATGGTGCGCTTCATACCGATCACTAGGACTCTACAGACACAGCTTCATAGACACAATAGGAATCTTGAACTATGTGTCCTGATACCAAGTTTGACATGCCTCGAGCCAACACCCTGGACGTGGCCGACACTCGAGAACCATTCCTGGCCCCAAGTGAACCCTTGGCCTGGCTCAGCTCTCAGCGGAAGACTTACTCATAAATAAGATGAGCTCAAAAGCAAACTTTACTCAATGTCTTTAAAAGAGATGACTCATAATGTTTAAAAACATTCACCAGCCAAAAGAGACAACTCAAGTCTCAACATTTAACAAAGGGAATGAAAAAGACCCATGAACTACTACTATATATCTATGTAAGAAGCCTCTAATACTATGAGGTATGTCGGGACAAGAACCCCGATCATCCTAATAAGAAATAAATAAATGAGGGATCCTACGAAAACAAGGAGGCTCACCAAAGCTAGCTCGAATAGTGGATGGTATCAACGAATCGCTTGTTCATGACCCTGATCTCCTGTATTCACATCATGAAATGATGCAGGCCAAATGACATCAGTACATTGAATGTACGAGCATGTAAGGGGAATAGTGATCATAACATAAAAGCTTGAACTTGGAAAGAATGAAACGTACGTATCTCAATTCAACCTCAACTCAACTCAATGATACTCAAACTTACTCAACTTAGTTCAATATAAAGCAGTAGAAAAATGCATTATAAAGAAAGCTTTTAAAACAGTAGATAACAACTCAATGTATTGAAAAATACAATAATAACTCAGTTTGTATGTAAAAATACAAAATAAACTATGTTTGGGAGATTCTCTAACCGACAACCATCACTATGAGCTATTTATGATACAGCGCCTCGCCCACACTGCCAGAACTGTCCTATACTTTGCCGGGGTATAGGACTACTCACTAAGTGGATCCACTAAGCTATGCTTAAAAAGCAATAATGAATCATCTAAAAATTATGACCCTTTCTACCCACATTGGCTATATGGTTTATGAGGACTTTGAGTTATTTGAACTCGTTCCCATATTGGTGCTCTATACTACTCCCAAAATATAACTTAGCTCATATGTTTAAAAACATTTCCTCATCCTCATACTTTGAGATTACTACTCAAAAGATTCTCTTAAAAGAGATAGTGCTCAAAACTTCTTATAACTAATTTGGAAATCATAGTTTTCTCCTCATTTTAAATATAAAAATATTTACTCTTGGGAATATTTAGTTCCCATATATTCATTTTAAAAAATGAAATCAACTTTACTCATCCTCATACTCAAGTACTCTAGTCTTAAAACAAGTTTTAAAAAGATTGTAAAAGACTTCTCAAATATACTCGGAAGACTCTCTCCACTTGACTCTTAACTCTATCTTGAATTTGAATTATGAATTCAAGAGTTATGATTTGTGTTGTGAAAAACCCCTTAATAAATAAGTGGGGTTTAGATAGTTGATAAATAAGAAACAAGCGAAAATACTATCTGGGGAGCAAAGGCACGACGCGGAGAAGGTGTAATTTATTTGGTCGTGAAATAATTTTTGAGACAGTGGAGTCTGCGCTCTCAACAACGCGGAAAAAGAGAAAATTGTCTCTGGGGGAGCAAGTCTGCAATGTGGACCTGGGCAACTATTTCTATCCGATCTTTTCTTCCTCTCTCAAACTCGATTCAACTCATACCCACTGAAATTCTAAAGTAAAACCCTCAAATTCTTATAACTCGGAACAAATTTAGCGAAACCCACACAAAAAACTATCAATTTACTCAACTCATTTGCAATTCTCACCTCAAGAACTCAACAAGAGCTTCATTATCAAAGAACGAAACTCAAACTTCAAGAAACTCATCAATAACTCAAATATACTCAATCTTAGGGAATAAATTCAAATATGTAAATTATGATTGGCGTGTGGGTGAACAAACCCAATACTATGAAAGCTTACATACCTTAATTTGGCGAAACAAATTCTTGATTCGCGAAAACCTTGATCGTTCTTCCTTTTCTTCTCTTTTCCTCTTCTTGAACTCCTCTCAAAACCCTAAGCGTAATTTAGGATTTTAAAACTGACCCAAAAAAGGTTTGACCCCAAAATATTTACTAAAAATGCTTAAATTTGAAAGGGTAAGGAAAAGACCAAAATACGCCTCATATTTTCGGGTAACTTTCCTTAACTGGATAGGCCAACTTCAAACGAGCATATATCCTTCATCCAAACTTGAAACTTAGCAAACTCGATGGATTTAAAAGAGGATTCCAATACCTTTCATTTGATATCTTATGGGCCACCTAACTCATCATGTACTGAAAGTTATGGTCGTTTAAAGTTGACCCAAAACTCATAGCTTGGCATAACTTTGCAAAATTTTCAATTTAGTTATTTCCAGTTTAGTGCTTGATAAATTTAGCTATTTCTAAGGCGGGATGTTACAGTTTCACATTGATGTTCTAAAGAGTTGTAACTTTTCCGAAGAGTTGTCACTTTTCCAAAGAGTTGTGACTTTCTTGAAGAGTCGTGACTTTTCTAAAGAGTTCTGAATTTTTTGATGAGTTGTGACATTTCTAAGGGTTGTGACTTTTATGATAAGGCACAATAAGCATATGTTCATACCACTCTTTGTTGGCTATAAACAGAGGGGTTTCCTCACATTTTTAAACTACAAATTTTTAAGTTTTCTATTCTTCTTAAAAACGCCAATTTAGTACATATTCTATATTTCATACTATTTTTATTTATATTATAAAATATATTAAAAGAAGACAACTTTTCACATTGAAGGAGTGTGACTTTTTCGAAAGGTTGTGACTTTTTCAAAGAGTTGTGACTTTTACAACGAGTTGTGACTTTTTCGAAGGGTAGTGACTTTTCCAAAGAGTTGTTACTTTTATGATGAGTTTTTACCTTTCCAAAGGGTTGTGACTTTTCTAATAAGGCACATTAACGACATGTGTTTTCTATTCTTCTTCTTCTTAAATCACTCAATTTAGTACATCTTCTACATTTCATATTATATTTATATTTATATTTATATTATTATATATTATATTAAAAGCATACATTTTCTCACATTGAAGGGTTGTGACTTTTTCGAAAGATTGTGACTTTTCCAAAGAGTTGTGACTTTTTCGATAAGTTGTCACATTTTTTGAAAGATTGCGACTTTTTTGTTAAGGCATAATATACACATGTGCATACTACCCTTTGTTGAATCTAAATAAAAGGGTTCCCTCACATTTATAAACTATAAATTTTCTAAGTTTTCTATTCTTCTTCTTTTAAAAATACCCAATTTAGTACATCTTCTATATTTGATATTATATTTATTGACTTATTTATATTACATTACTTTTGAAGTAGACAGTCTTTCACATTAAAAGGTTGTGACTTTTTCGAGGGGTTGTGACTTTTTCAAAGAGTTGTTACTTTTTCGATGAGTTGTGATCTTTCTAAAGGGTTATGACTTTAATGAAGGGTTGTGACTTTTTGATAAGGAACAAAAAATATTTGTTCATACTTCTCTTTGTTGGCTATAAATAGAGGGATTTCCTCACATTTTAAACTATGATTTTTTTTAAGTTTTCTATCCTTCTTCTTCTTAAAACATCCAATTTAGCACATATTCTATATTTCATATTTTATTTATTTATATTTTATTACCTTAAAAGCAGACACCTTTTTACATTGAAAGGTTGTGACTTTTTCAAAAAGCTATGACTTTTCTTATGATTTGTGACCTTCCTGAAGGGCTATGACTTTTCCGAATGGTTATGACTTTTCTGGTATGGTGTAGTAAGTACATGTTCATAACTGCCATTTGTTGGCTATAAATAGAAGGGTTTCCTAACATTTTTAAGCTACAATTTTTCTCAGTTTTCTATTCTTCTATTCTTAAAAAACACAAGTGTGATTTGCAGCTGTTGAGTGAGTTCGAAGTTTAGTGGAATTTGAACACCCCCCTAACTTCTATAGTAAATTACTATAATGCCTCAACTTAAAGCACTCAATTTAGTATATCAAAATAAGGAATTCCAATAATATAACAATAAAGGTGTGAATTTTTTTATTTTTACACATCACTATTAATTTTAAAAAGTGGGGGGGGGGGGGGGGGGGAATTCCAAAAAAGGAGAAAACATATAAATGTAATTGGAGGTCATAGAGAGGTT
>JAJOOR010022326.1:0-41820 GCA_036250505.1 Solanum acaule | reverse complement strand
AGTTCTAATCAAGGATGGAACTTTTCATCTCATATCTAATTAGTTAGTCAATCTTAAGAGATGCCTAACCATAACAATCATTGATCTTGTTACAAAATCAATAACATTGATGGATAATTATTTTTGGCATTATAGCGCTAGTATTTTGTTTTTGAAATGTTATTTGACACAAATATCTAAATTACTAGAAATCGAGCAATTTTGAATACCTAGAGTGATCCAACAAAATGGGGTCTAGAAAACGTAAACAGATCTTACCATTTAAATTAACCATACAAATACGTCAGAAATAGTTATACGCCTGACCTAACAATCAAGGTAGAAGTAGAAGTTAAGTTATTTTATTTTCCCCCCATAAAATACAAGAAGCCGAAATAGAGAAAATGAAAACAATAAACAACAAAATCATCTACTCTTATTTAGAAGCAATAAACTTCTTGTTATGTTGTCCAGACCATGATCCTTTAGAGTATAAAATATTGATGCTCCAATATCTTGATGTACAAAATGTTGATGCTCCCATTACATTCAGATAATTACCTTTTGTGAGTGAATTTTTGATAATTTTGAATTGCTTAAGTACAAATTTTTTGGTTGCAGAATGAGATGATACAAAAAAAATATGCATTACCTGCATACTTATACATTTGAGCAGAGAAGACAAAACTGGATCATCAAGAATACTTCTCGTCCAGCTGGTTCAATAATTGATTATGTAAGTTCTTTTTTAATAATATACATGTTTTCCTGCCAACAAAATTGATCAAGTAAGTTGTCATTGGCGAGATTGTGAAAACATAAATATTTAATAATTGTTGTCAAACAGGTCTACCATCATTTGGATACAAACAAAACGTTTCGATCTTTGGTAGAAGTTTACAATTTCGTTCTACATGGGGAATTTCGTGAAATAAAGAAGAAATTAAGCAAAAATGAAGAAACAGTGCAGGTTAGCTCGAGAAAATAATATTAGAATAGGCAATGAGATTTACTCTATGTACGCATGGTCATAAAAGGGTTTAATTTGCAGGTGACACCGAGACGTAAACAACATATGCGAGGTAACAAGTTGATGAAACATTATTTAGTTGGAACATGTATTAAGTCTTGCAAGGAGGTTTACATAAAAAATCGGGGACAAGTTAACTACCTATCTGAATGTGACATCCCTTCTAATATTGGTAAGCAAAGTTAACGAAGTAACAATAAAACATGCAGTTCCTCTATATATATATATATGTGTGTGTGTGTGTGTGTGAACTTTCCCTATTTGATTCTTATAATTTTGCAAAGAAATTATGATCAGGAAATAACAGAAAAAGAGAAAATGAAGATTTAAATGGACATCAACAGGTGAACTTGGGAAATAATGCTCCTGTACAATCCTTTTTTTACCTGTGGGATTTTGATCTCATACATCTACAGGAGAGGTCAAAAGAGGTGTCCCCAATTCAAGATATCGATGAATTGCAGGGGGTGGATCCGTCTATTGACTTATTAATTTCTCTCCCTAAGGCCTCCGGAAAGAGCCCTCGTGAGGAAGATAAGGAGAAGAATAAATCAAAGAAGAGAAAGAACGTGAAGAGAGACCAGGAGAAGGAAGATATTTTGGAAGCTCAGAGGAGGTCCAAGGTTGATGAGGAGCTAATGTTAGATGAGCTCAGAGCTCGTGCCGGTGGAGCTTCTTCCAGCTCGGTGCCAACAGAGGTAAGACTTATTAGTAGAGTTCATGTTGTGATGGATTCTCAGGCTCTCACTGCAATACCACCAGCTGTTGAGGGGGCTGCCGAGCTCTCATTAAGTGTACCAGCCACCACTAGAATCACTATTGATGTTTCTAGAGATATAGGAGCCCATGCATCGTATCCAGACTCTGAAGCCTAGGGTTTCACCGATATACTCTACTCTTAGTACTATATGTGTTGTGGAGTTGTGTCTATGAAGGAACAAAAAATAACTGTAGCAGTAAAGAGTGACAATATATTTTATAGTTTGTATGGTATGAATGTATCTATGATTAAAATGATGGTTGAGGATCTCTCTATGACATTGGATGATATAAGACTTTGTTATAGATCTGAATCATTTATAGATGTTCAAACCCATCCAATGATTGTTTCCTTAAAAATGTACTTCATGGTTAAGGATACATACCAATTGAGATTTGATTGATTAATACTAAATCATAAACATGGAAAAAAAAAAACAGACCTAAGTTCAAATGTTCACTAGTAGATATCACCTATATGAATTTTTATTTCTATTCTATGATAGGAAATATCACCAAAAAAAGTTATATTTATGGAATTCAAATTTATCAAAAATCCACTCTCAAAAGGTAATTAGCAGGATGGAATGGGAAACATCAACATTTTGTACACAAGATATAGGAGCATCAATAATTTTATTTTAATGGATCATGGTCTGGCAAGCATAATATGATGAAGACTTGCTTATAAATATGAGTAGATATTTTTGTGGTTTATTCCATTTTGGTTTTCCCCATTTGAGCTTCTTTTATTTTATGGAAAAAAATAAAATGACTAACTTGTACTTCTAACTAGATTTCTAAGTCAGTCCTATAACTATTCCTGATGTATTTGTACTGTTGATTTGAATGATAAGATCTATTTACTCTCTGTAGACCCTATTTTGTGGAATTACACTAGCTAATTCAAAATTGCTCGCTTTCTAGTAATTTAGATATATGTTTCAAGTAACATTTCAAGAACTTAATCATAGCGCTAGAATGCCCTAAAAATGAAATTTGTTCATCAATCTTATGGACTTAGAAATGGTTTTGGTGAAGCGTTTCTTAAGATTCACTAAATAATTTGATATGACATGAAAAGTTTCATCGTTAATCAGAACTTCTCTTTTTAAGGAAATGGAGTCAGGTATAAAAAAAGATGAGAGTTGCTCACTTGTTACTAATTTGTATGTATGTATCAATTAATATCTTAAGAGCTTAATCAAAGTAGTGGAATACCAAAAAAAATAAAAGAAAAAGATGAATGTCCATCAATCATATGCATTCCCTAACAATATCAATGATGGTTGTTGTCATGCATTTCTTAAGATTCACTAAATTCAATGTATGTGTGATATAAAGTTTTATCCTAAATCTAAATTTCTTTCTAAACATGTATTATTTTTTGGGGAGTATAAATTTTAAAAGCTTCTTTATCTAAAGAAATTATTAGAAGTAGGCACAACCTCTAGGTCTATAACAAATTCAATTAGTTTCCACCATAGAAACAATTTATTTTTAAAAAAAATTTCAAATGTAAGATGATCATAACCCTCTTTTTAACCTAGATTCACAAGAACTTGCATTCTTCAAATATAAAAATAAAAGTAAATCGTTTGATAAAGAGAAGAAAAAAAAGCTTAGCTCCATTTGACTAGTACTTGTAATAAATTTTCAAATCCCAAAACTACCATGTTATTCATTTCATTGGTCTATGAAATGATGATATCTTGTTATTATTCATATAACTGATTAGACAAGATTGTTTGAGATAGTTTTTTCATGTCATAGGATTTTTTATAGATGTATTTGGTCCATTCGTGTAAAAATATGGTATGTGAAGGTGTGAAGTATCATATGGAAGAAAGATGGATCAAAAGACTTACCATTTCTTAGTTTAAATGTAAATTTAACTAAAGATATCACACAATAGAAACACAAATACCTGTAGGTGATATCTACTAGTGAATATTAGAAAATTAGGTCTCATTTGTTTGTCCATAATTAAGATTTTATATTAATTAATCAAATCTCAACGAGTAATTGTGAAGCTTTCCTTAACCATCAAGTACAATTTTAAGTATACAATCATTAAATGGGTATGAATAGCTAAGAATGATTAAGAACATTAACAAAGTCTAATATTATATAATGTCATAGAGAGATCCTCTCTCGTCATTAAAATCATAGATGCATTCATTCCATACAAACTATAACATATATTATCACTCTTTACTACTGCAATTATGTTTTGTTTTTTTACAGACACGATTCCACAACACATATAGTACTAAGAGTAGGGTATTTCAGTAAAGCTAGGATTTAGAGTCTAGATACAATGTAGGGGATCTTGAAAATCCTGAAATATCAATAGTGGTGCTAGAGATCTTGGCACACTCAAGGAAACCTCGGAGGTCACCTCAACAACAGATGGTATACTAGTAAGAGTCTCAGACTTAATCAGAACATGAACTCCAATAATAAGCCCTACCTCTAATGGAAATAAACAGGAAGAAGTTCCACCTGCACGAGCTCTCAAGTTATCTAACCTGAGCTCCTTATCAACCTTGGGCCTTCTTTCAGTTTCCAATATATATTTCCACTCTTGGTCTCTCTTCATGTGCTTTCTCTTCTTTGATGTATTCCTCTCATTATCTTTCTCACTAGAGTACTTTCCCGAGGCTTTAGGTAATGCACTCAATACGTCAATAGATGACTCTTCCCCCTCCAATTCCTCAATATATTGAATTGGGAACAACTTTGTTGTCATCTCTGTAGATCTATGAGCTCAAAATCCCAAAGGTAAAAAGAGGATTGTACAAGAGCACTTAATGCAGAATCTCCTAAGTTCACATGTGTTGCATAATTTCCCAAGTTCACCTGTTGATGTCCATATAAATATTCATTTCTCTTTTTTTTTTTTCTGGAGATAGAAGTTTTGCAAAATTATAAGAATCAAATAGGAAAGGACAATGAACGTAAAGACGATAATAATATTACTAATATATAGAGGAAATTTATGTTTTATTGTGACTTAACTTTTCTATAATCAACACCAAGTTATTTTCCTGTAGAGATCCAAAGACATTTATGACATATTGGGACTAACACTTTAGTCGTCGGGTCGTTTATTTGGGTTTTGTGCAAGTTTCCAAGATTTGAAGCCTTTGAAACTTGAACGGTTGACTTCGATCGAAAGTTTAGGAAGACGTCCTAAGAATTGAATTTTTATGATTTCATCAGTTCTAAAAGAAAAGAGATTAGGTCCAAATTGGTATATCCCTCCTCTAGATAAGCCCTTACTCCTATATTCCTCTCAATTATTGCTCCAAGAGCCTTCAATAGGCTCAAAGCTACTGGAGAGAGGACTATTCTTGAGGAAAGACAACTCTCTACAAATGGAGTCATGAGCGACTACCCAGCTATCTGGGACACTATTCAATTCCACAAGTTTGAGGGGTTCACAAAGTAAGAAAACCCCCAATTACTTATTGGGTGCTTTGGTTCTACACTGCCTATGCTTAGGCCCTCTCAAATAAGTGGAAATGTACAGTTTCAAAGCTGCTTGAAAAAGTGGAGGTACGCAGCAATAAAGTACAATGCAATGTTGGGGCAATTAACATTGCACTGGCGGTACTCAAAATTTCAATCAGATTTGTATGCACTCTGGATACGATATGACTTAGACTTCTTAAAAGATTGGTTGGCTCCCTTGATTTCTGATTCTTCTCCCTTCTGGATGGCTGGTGGTGCCAGCATTGAGAAGAAGGATTTGAATATGGTATCGCGATATTGGTTTGGCTTCATCAGCAATAATATAATACCCTCGCAAAATGAGTCGATCCTTTGCCATTCCAAGGAGGTCTTGGTGGGTACGATCATTAACAGAAGATCATTCATGTGGGTGCGATTATAACTGATGATATATTGATGAGGTCTAGATAGGAACATACCTCTCTCTCATTTCCAATACTGATTACACAACTATGTGAAAAGGAAAGATTAGGGTAGCTACATATGAGAGGGTCACCCCGACTTTTTCCAGCGACATGAGAAGGATTAAGGCTGGGACTTATGATGATGTGGCTCGGAGGAAGCTGCCACCACCATACATGACGACCATGGTTGATCCCACCACATTAGCAGCTGAGGCTAGCACACCTACTCTTTCTATGGAGAAGGCATGTACATCATCCCATTCTTCTATGCCTTCTGCATCTACTACTTATGTATCTGCTGGTACTTTTGTTGTGACACCTACCCACACTCCTATCACCCATCCCCCTTAACCTAGGCAACGATTTATCAGATGGGCAGCCTTGCCCATTCAGCAGATGGTAGAGACACACGGGTTGAGAGGACATGCATGGGATCATTAATAGGGTTATTGACATAAACTTGCTCCGTTGAAAGACAGGGTGAGTTGGTATGAGAGCCTGTTAGAGGGTGATTGTATGATGTTGGATAACCTCACTGTGAGACTTGATTCCCAAAAGAATGCCAAGGGTTGTTCTGATTCATTAGACACGATGAAAGAGGAGGTTTACACCTTGCAAGTGGAGGAGACTAAGTTACAGTCCGTAGATATTTCTATGCTATGGGGTGAGGTTCGTCTACAGGATGCACCTACCTCTATGCCACCCAAGTTGCCCAGTAATGAGCCTCTTTGCAGTGACCATCCTAAGATAGTTATGAGTGTTGCCATTGATGTTGATGATGATGTTGATGATGATGTTGAGAGGGCCGAGATGAGTTGGCTGAGGAGACGGATGAGGAAGATTTAAGGAGCGAGGATCATGGGATTACATAGACTCTCACCTAGATGCAGGAGACCGAGAAAGTCATTTTTCAGGCTGCCCTAGAGAGATCCTTTCGAGAGACTTCAGAGGTTGGTCGTAGTGGGGTCTCTTAAGACTCCACCGTCCCTTCGAGTGTTGCAACATGTATTGATGCCTCAGACGAGTCTTTGCTTCTGTCTCCGGTGATCTTATTGCTAGGCATTGATTCCCCTCTTGAGGCTTCCCCACCCAAAACTCTGGATGAGAGTGCTCCATTGGCCTAGCCTGCCAGGGGACCCTTTTATCTCAGCCTCCGGTACTTTTCTTATTATAGCATTGAGGACATTACTTGTTTATTTTTGGTGGTGTGAGCACCTTCGAGCCAATATCCCCTTCTTGACTATACTTTGTTATATTTAATTTTGGATGATTCTTGTCACGCCCCAAACTTAAGGGGCGCAACTGGCTCTTAAGGCCAAAACTCAGGTCGGGCCTGCTAAACCATTTGCTACTACCGCATGGCAGCCACACACAATCAAGAAAGAAAACAAGTATATCTCGGCTTAAAATTAAGCCCTCGGCCAGCAAGGCCCCTGTCAACAGAGCTATGAAAGAAACAGCTACTCCCAATAGTTCATATAAATAAATAGCTAACTAGCACAGAAATCCTTATTGGGCTGTTGAAGCCACCATGATCTTTATACCGAAACTAAAAGTAGGTATATATCAAGACAATACATCAAATAGCTAACAAGCGTTAGCAAACAAACAAATTAGGCCAGCATGGCCATCACATATCTATACACCCCACATACTAGTCTGCAAGCCTCTAAGAGTACTAAAGATTGGAGGGACAGGCCCCAGCCTACCCATAAAAATATATACAACAAAAGTTAACAAACCTCCCAACTTTGTCAACTCCGGAGGAAATGGGCTAGCCAATTGGATAGAAGTCAATCCTGCTGCTGAGGAGGTCTACTGGGTCGTCTGTCGGGACCTGCAGGCATGAATGCGGTACCCACATGCAATGGGGCATCAATAGAAAATAATGCACAGAGTATGAAAGGCAATATACTATGAGCAGGTATCCTAATATACTAGGAGTAATCCGATAAATAAATCAAGGATACGATATGTGTACTGACCTGCTCCTCAATCTAAACATATCAAACATAATAAAACAACAACCTAACCAATCCCACATAAACTCGGCAGGCACAAACAACACACAAGACCACCTACCTTGGGCCCCATAAGCTTACAAGGTGCCAATCAGTCTATATACCCCTATCGGTAGTCCCCTAACCCCGTAGGAAGTCACATAGCCCTCTTAGCTAATAATATAGCCCCATAGGCAGCACATAGCTCTCTTAGGCATCAATATAGCTTAAAGACAACTCATAACCCTCTTAGGCAACAACATGGACCTGTAGGCAACACATAGCCTTCTTAGGCATCAATATAGACCCGTAGGCAACTCATAGCCCTTGTAGGCATCGATATAGCCCCATAGGTAGAACATAGCCCTTCTAGGAATTAATATTACCCCGTAGGTAGAACATAGCCCTTATAGGCATATATCGCATTCCTACAACTAACCACAATAGCTTCAAGGGCAACAATAACAATCTAATAGGCTAAAAGCGAGCAATTTAGCTCTAAGCACCATATACGAATAACCTCTAAGTCGTGTCCAACATAGGGATGTTACTAACTGAATAAGAATCCCGACAAGGAAGGATTATATCCACTTGAGTAGCCAATAATCAAGAATAACGGCTACAAGTATAACAACGATAACAACCCAATTACATTTCTCCTAAGATTTAAGGAAACATGTTATAAGAAGGGAATAGGCTTAACATACCTTTTTCACTGCGTGGCCTAATGATTTTTACTCACAACCCTCCTCGATACTACAACAAGGCAGGACCATAATCAATACACAAGAAAAGAAGATACCACGATAATTCGATAAAATATATGTATTTCCGTCACAAATTGCTATTTGCGGCTTATCAAAGCTAGAGTTGATGAAAGAAGGGTCTTACCTTGATCTTAAGTTCGTAATACACCTCAAAACCTTCAAATCTGTCTAAAACCTTGTTGTCCTAGCACCAAAGTATGATATTCTACAAAATCGATAAAACAAATTATACCATGATGACGAGCTCAACGTGTAGAATAACTTTCGTGAAGAACTTAAGTCAAGAAAATCTGTAATTTGGTTGATCCTAGAATTTGGTTTCCTAAGTTTCAGGTTCTTCACTTAAAATAAATGAGGAAAAAGTAAAAAAAGAAGATATATAAAAAGTTCCACCGACCTAGGGCCCCACCTCACGTGCCTACTTGCGCAGTCTCGCAAAAATGTGAATATCTCTCTATTCTGAAGTAGTATTAACAAATGGTTTAATGAATTGGAAACTAAACTCGTAGACCTACAATGGGCCCCATAACTTTTTATATATTGGGAGAAAACCTCCGAGATATTTCACCCAAATTTTAGAGAAATCTTTAAAAAGGAACTTATGATAACTTTCGTCAACTTTTAATTTGCCACTTACCTAACTTCAAAACTTGAGATACAACCCTTGACCACTTAAAATATGACATACCACATCATTATTAATTTATTACTTACCCTCTTAGTCTTTCCACGAAGGTACGAGTTAATTTAGACGTTTCGAAAAACCGAGGTGTTATATCCTTCCCCCCTTAGAAACATTCGTCCTCAAATGAAAAATCTAAGTCATGCGATTAAGTCCTTAGGAGTTTCCAAAACTTACGCAGAGTATCCTTTGTAAATGTGAATATCTAGGAACCTAAAACGCAAAATTTCTAACTGAGGCGTCTCACAAGATGACATAAATAACTAAGTATTATAGCTCCGCAATAACAGTGCGAGAAAAAATACAACGACAACAACCATAATAACAAGCAACAATATAAAAAATAAGATAGGTATCTTACCTCACTGCACTAATAAAAACTGATATGCCATCACCCTGGGGTATGAAACAAGTAAGGATATTTGGACCTTATGCCATCCTCAGCTTCCCAGGTCACCTCTTCTCTATTCTTGTTACTCAATAATACTTTAACCGAAGCCACCTCTTTGGTCCTTAATTTACGGACCTGTCAATCTAATATGGCAACTGGAGTTTTCTCATAGGACAACTCCTTTGTGATTTGAACATCCTCAACTGGGACAACCCGAGAAGGGTCTCCTGCACACTTTCGTAGCATCGATACATGGAAAACTGGATGAAAAAATTCTAGCCCCGAAGGCAATTCTAACTCAGAAGCCACTCGTCCTACCCTCCAAAGGATCTGATATGACCCAATGAATCTTGGACTAAGCTTACCTTTCTTACCAAATCTCATAACACCCTTCATAGGTGAGACTTTTAAGAATACCCAGTCATCGACACAAAACTCTAAGTCCTTTCGTCGCACATCTGAGTATGACTTTTGTCGGCTTTGAGCTGTTAGCAACCTCTCTCGAATGAGCTTAACCTGCTATATTGTCTGTTGTACTAAGTTAGGTCCAATCAACCCTGACTCACCTACCTCAAACCATCTAATGGGAAATCTACATTTTCGCCCATACAAAGCCTCATAAGGTGCCATCCCGATGGCGGAATGATAACTGTTATTGTATGCAAACTCAATAAGAGGCAAGTGGTCATCCCAACTTCCATTGAAGTCAAGCGCGCGCGCCCGTAACATATCCTCAAGTGTCAAAATTGTGCGCGCAGCCTGGCCATCTGTTTGAGGGTGAAATATTGTACTAAGATTAACCCATGTCCCCAGTCCTTTCTAGAAGGACTTCCAGAAGTTAGCGGTAAATTGTGCTCCTCTATCAGAGATAGTAGATACTTGGACACCATGTAGCCTAATAATCTCTCTACTATAAAGCCCTGCATAGTCTTCGGCTGTAAAAGTAGCCTTGACTAGTAATAAGTGGGCTGATTTTGTTAGTCTGTCAACAATTACATAGAATCAAACTTATGACGTAATCAAGGTAACCCTATACTAAAATCCATATTAATTGCTTCCCACTTCCACAAAGGAATGGCTATCTCCTAGAATAGCCCAACGGGCTTTTGGTGCTCAACCTTCACCTGTTGGTATTTAGACACTGTGCCACAAACTCAGCAATGTCCTTCTTCAACCTGTGCCACCAATAGATCTCCTTAATATCATGGTATATCTTCGTCGAACCAGGGTGAATAGAATAACAGGAATGATGTGCCTCTTCCATAATCTTATGTCGAAGCCCTGCAATATCCGTAACACACAATCGACCATTATAGCTAAGGACTCTATCTCCTTCTATATAAAATGCTAAAGACTGTTGATTTGGAGCCTTGGCTCTGAGCTGCTTTAAGCTAGGATCCTCTTGTTGCCGTGTTTTTAGCTCTACAACTAGAGATTATATGGCTATGTCCTGAATTGTGACCCTACTATCATCTGCCTCTAAAAATATGACTCCCGAGCTTGCTAACTAATGAAGCTCTCGCGCTAGCTCATGCTTCTTAACACCTAAATATGATAAACTACCCATAGATCTTCAACTGAGGGCATCGACTACCACATTCTCCCTTCCAGGATGATATAAAATATCCATGACGTAGTCTTTAAGTAACTCAAGCCATCGACGTTGTCGCATATTTAACTCCTTCTGTCTAATGATATATTGAAGGCTTTTATGATCTGTGAAGATGTCAACATGAACGCCATACAAATAGTGTCTCGAGATCTTTAATGCATGCACAAATGCAGCCAACTCTAAATCGTAGCTCAGATAGTTCTTCTCATGCTTCCTCAACTGCCTTGAAGCTTATGCGATAACCTTACCTGTTGCATTCGAACACATCCCAACACAACACCATAGGCATTACAGTACATCGCATAGCCCTATCAACCCTTTGGTAATTCTTGAACTGGTGATGATGTCAACATGTCCTTCAGCTCCTGGAAACTATGCTCGCAAGCCTCAGTCCGCTGGAACTTAGCTGATTATTGAGTCCGCTTCGTTAATGGTGCTGAAAGTGAAGAAAACCCCTCTACAAACCTTCTGTAGTACCCAGCTAACCCTAAGAAACTACGAACCTCAGTCGGAGTCATGGGTCTGGGACAAGTCTTTATGGCCTCAATCTTTTATGTATCAACCGTAATGCCTGCACTTGATACAATATGGCATAAGAAAGCTACAGAGTCCAATCAGAACTCAAACTTAGAAAAATTTGCATGAAGTTCTCGGTCTCGAAGAACCTGAAGGACTGCTCGCAGATGATCTGCATGCTCAGCTTTTGAACGTGAATACACCAAAACATCATCAATAAATACAATCACAAAAAAATCTAGATACTGCCTGAATATACTATTCATCAGGTCAATGAACATTGTTGGGGCATAAGTTAATCCAAAAGACATTACCAAGAACTCAAAGTGTCCATATCTGGTTCTAAAAGAAGTATTTGGAACGTCTTTCCCCTGAACTCGTACGTAGTAGTACCGTGATCTTAAATCAATCTTTGAGAAGCTCTCAACACCTTGTAACTAATCAAACAAGTCATCAATCCTCGGAAGGGGATACTTATTCTTTATAGTCACCTTATTCAGTTGTCGATAATCGATACATATTCTCAGTGAGCCATCTTTTTTCCTAACGAATAACACTGACGCACCCCATGGTGAAGCACTAGGCCTGATAATGCATTTATCCAGCAAGTATTTCAGCTGATCCTTCAACTCATTTAGCTCAACAGGAGCCATTCTATAAGGAGGATAGATATGGTTTGTGTACCTGGTAGCATATTGATAGAAAAATCAATTTCCTGTTCTAGAGGGATAACAGGAAGCTTGTTTAGAAATACATCTAGAAACTCATTAACTACTAGAATAGATTGAAGAATCGATGGTTCTGCATCTATATCATGAATGCAAAGATAAATACAACCCTTAGTAATAATCCTCATTGCCTTAAGATAGGAAATTAACCTACCTTTCGACGTTGTTGTGTCGCTTTTCCCGAACTGCCTCTCTGGGAAAATGGAATCTAACAATCTTTGTCCGGCACTCAACATTAGCATAACAAGACGTTAACCAGTTCATGCCCATAATGACATCGAAATCGACCATCTCCTACTTTACCAAGTCTACAAAGGTTTGACAGTCGATTATTTCTACCGTGCAATCTCAATAGACTCTCTTGGCAATAATAGACTCACCAACTGGTGTAGATACAATAAATGGTTGATCTATTGACTCTGCTAGTATACATAACTTCCCCACAATAAATGGAGTAACATAAGATAAAGTAGATCCATGATCTATCAAAGCATAAACAATCAATGCACATATCACAACATTTGGTGATGACTCTGAGTCCTGTCGGTTGGCTAGTGAATATGTATGGTTTCTGGCCTTTACCAGAACTAAATGCTCCCTCTCTGCCTCCGCCTCTGCCTCTACCTACTAAAGTATGGGGTCCATGCCCTGTAGACTGTGCTGATGAGAAGGAACCTACTACTGACCCGATCGACTGACCTATACCACCGCGACCTATGGTCGGGCAGTTCCTCCACCCATGCCCCTTATGTCCACAAGAATAACAACCTGTGGAACCCTGACTGCACCTCCCGAAATACATCCTATCGCAAGAAGCGCAATGCGACAGGGCTGTCCTAGCCTTGCTTGAACCCCTCTACTGCTAAGAGATTGATGCTCGTGAACCCTCACCTAGGCTTGAATGTCCCTGACGATCAAATCTAAACTGATGTGGTGGAGGTCTAGGTGGCCTACTAGAATATTAGGGTGTGGGACCACCCTGAAAATGTCCGTGTGAACCAGCAGGCCTAGCTCTCTTTTGTCTCTCTCTCTCTCGACCCTCTCACTCATATACTGTAGATGTCGGCGATCCTCTATGCCTTGTGCAAAGGCCTGAATTCGTGAGATATCCATATTATCATTTAGTGTAGCGGTAGAACAAACGTCGATATAGTCTAAGTCAAGCCCTCCCACAAATCTACGCACCCTGTCATGCATCGTATCAATAAATGCAGGTGCATATCTAGCCAATGAATCAAATCTCAGCCCGTACTCTCGGACAGTATTGCTGCCCTGTCGGATGTTCAGAAACTGGTCCACCCGACCATCACTAATCTCTTGAGGCAAATAGTGATCTATGAAAGCTTCTGTAAAGTTATCCCAAATGGGCAGAGATGCATTTCTCCCCCTAGATCTCTCCCCTGTTGGTGGAGCTAGGGTTATGTAGCCCTCGGAGGCTCCTAAAGCGGTGGGGAAGCTATAGGGGGCTGAGAAGATGTATCCCCCTAGGTATCACAATGGGCTACCTCTGTGGTAACTTGCTGGTACCCTCGCATGCAGTTGTATCTAGCCCCTGGCTAGCTGTGGTTTGTCTGGTGTCAGCCATCTCTATCTGCATACAAATATCAATTATAAACCAGAAACCTCAACCCTTAAGACACCGTTATATAGCACAAGGTGGGCAAATGAAGGATAATCATTCTAACATGCCTAGTAGCTTCTTGCTTATCGAATGTGGTGCACAACACATTTATAAAGAAGACTGTACTAGACACGGCTTGCACACTCCCTAGGATAGAGTGTTGCTTTGATACCAAGTTTGTCATACCCCAAACTCAAGGGGAGCAACTTACTCCTAATACAAAAGCTCAGGCCCAAGCCGACCCTGCTGAACCATTTGCTACCAGCACATGGCAGCCACACATAATCAAGAAAACAAACAAGTATATCTCAGCTTAAAATTAAGCCCTCAACCGGCAAGGCTCCTATCAACAGAGTTATGAAAGGAATATCTACTCCCAAGAGTTAATATAAATAATTAGCCAACTAGCACATAAGTCCTGATTGGGACGTCGAGGCCACCATGATCTCTATACTGAAACGGAAAGCATGTATATATCAAGACAATACATCAAACAACTAACAAGCCACAGCAAACCAACAAACTGGGCCAGCATGTCCATAACATCGAAATACACCCCATATACTAGTCTGCAAATCTCTAAGAGTAGTAAATATTGGCGGGACAGGGCCCTAGCCTACCCAAAAAATATATACAACAAAAGCTAACAAACCTCCTAACTTTGGCAGCTCCGGAGGAAAGGGGATAGCCAACTAGATAAAAGTCAATCCTGCTGCTGAGGAGGTCTACTGGGTCTTCTGTCTGGACCTGCAATGATGAATGTGGTACCCCCAGGCAATGGGGCATCAGTATAATATAATGTAGCGAGTATGAAAGGCAATATACTATGAGCAGGTATCCTAATATACTAGGATTAATCCGATAAATAAACCAAGGATAAGATAAGTGTACTGACCTGCTCGTCAATCTAAACATATCAAAAATAATAAAACAACAACCTAACCAAACACCCATAAGCTCTGCAGGTACAAACAACACAAAAGACCACCTACCTAGGCCCCCATAAGCCTAGAAGGTGCCAATCAGTCTATATACCCCTATTGGTAGTCCCCTTAACCCGTAGGCAGTCACATAGCCCTCTTAGGCAATAATATATCCTCGTAGGCAGCATATAGCTCTCTTAGGCATTAATATAGCTTAAAGACAACTCATAACCCTCTTAGGCAACAACATGGACCTGTAGGCAGCACATAGCTTTCTTAGGCGTCAATATAGCCCAGTAGGCAACTCATAGCCCTTGTAGGAATCAATATAGCCCCATAGGCAGAACATAGCCTTTCTAGGCATCAATATAGCCCCATAGGCAGAACATAGCCTTTCTAGGCATCAATATAGCCCCATAGGCAGAACATAGCCCTTCTCGGCATAGATCACATTCCTACAACTAACCACAATCGCCCCAAGGGAAACAATAACACTCCAATAGGCTAAAATTGAGCAATTTAGCTATAAGAAACCTATACGAATAGCTTCTACATCGTGTCCAACATAGGGACGCTACTAACTGAATAAGATTTCTGATAAGGGAGGATTATATTCACTCGAGCAGCCAATAATCAAGAATAACGGCTACAAGTATAACAACGATAACAACCCAATTGCATTGCTCCTAAACATTAAGGAAGCATCCCGTAAGAAGGGAATAGCCTTAACATACCTTTTTTGCTAAATTCACGTGACCTAACGACCTTTACTCACAACCCCCTCGATAATACAATAAGGCAGGACCATAATCAATACACAAGAATAGAAGATACCACGATAATCCAATAAAAGTTGTGTATTTCCATCACAAATTGTTATTTTCGGCTTATAAAAGCTAGAGTCGATGAAAGAAGGGTCTTACCTTGATCTTAAGTTTGTAATACACCTCAAAACCTTAAAATCTATCTAAACCCTTGTTGTCCCAACACCAAAGTATGATATTCTACGAAATCGATAAAACAAATCATACCATGATGACGAGCTCAACACGTAGAACAACTTTCATGAAGGCTTAAGTCCAAAAAATCTATAATTTGGTTGATCCTAGAAATGGGTTTTCTAAGTTTCAGGTTCTTCACTTAAAAAAATGAAGAAAAAGTCGAAGAAGAAGTTACATAAAAAGCTCCACCGACCTAGGGCCCAACCTCACGTGCCTGCTTGCGTAGTCTCGCAAAAATGCAATCATCTCTCTATTCTAAAGTTGTATTAACATACGGTTTGATACGTTGGAAACTAGACTCGTATACCTTTGATTTGGTAGGTCGTGGGCCCCATAAATCATTATAGATTGGGAGAAAACCTCCGAGACATTTGACCCAAATTTCAGAGAAATCTTTAAAAAGAAACCTACGATAACTTTCTCAAATTTTTATTTTTCCACTTACCTAGCTTCAAAACTTGAGATACAACCCTTGAACACTTAAAATATGAGATACCACATCATTCTTAATTTATTACTCACCCTCTTTGTCTTTCCATGAATATACGAGTTAATTTAGACGTTTTGAAAAGTCGGGGTGTTACAAATCTATTACATTACTTTTGTTTATATTATACTGTTTCGTTTGGTTGAGTGCATCTCTAGCATGTATTTTGTTCTCTCTTAATGTTGCAACCCCCCATGAGTTTTAAAAATCATGAAATTCTTGAAGTTTTCATTGGTAATAATTTGAGAAGTGATTGTGTTGTATATCGATGTCTTGAATAGTACTCATTATGAGCAGGATGTAGAGTGTTGGTGTTGCGAGAATGAACTCGATATGGTTGAAGTTTTCAGTGATCTCTTTGAGCCTTTTGTTGACTAGTTGCGTTTTGATGTGAGTCTATCAATGAACACCACACATATACTTTTTCTCTTTTCGGGATGTGCTAAATGAGAGTATTTCAAAGTGCCATATGTGGTGAGGTCTTACTTGAAAGCATGTGTTTGGAGTTCTAGAATTTGTCTTGTTAGTCCAATTAGTTGAGTTTTGGTGAATGTGAGGTGTGATCTTGGGCAACAATTCAAATAGGGAAACCAAATGCCCACAATCTTTTGTGACTACCTTGTGAGAGTATGCATCCATTTTGGCACCATTTGAGCCTAAACCCATTTATATGCAAAACCAAAAGAAAGCCTCTTGAATCAAATTGTCCCTACCTTCTCACCTAATATCCTTTTTGAAGGATTGTTACGTTTGGAAAGCAAACAAACTTAGGCAAAAAGCCTAAGATTGAGTCATAAAGGAAGGAGGAGTGAAAGTTGAGTGAAAGGCAAAGAATTATGACATGACACTCAACTTTGAAGTTTGTTACAAAAACAAGGAACCCCTCCTTATATAAAAAAAGGGAGTCATTGTAATGAAAATGTTCTAGAAAAATGAAAATGAAAAAGAGAAGTGATGAAATAGAGGGGATTCCAAATAAATAGAGTGAAAAGTCAAAGTTTGAGTTATTAAATGAGAAAGAATGAAACTAATTTGAGTAAAGGTGAAGATAATTGCAACAATGCTTTGAAAAGGTAAAGTCACCGAGCCAACTTGACCATACCTTAACTCTCAGCTCCATTAGAAGCCTAAAAGAACCTTGAGATCTTGCATGAACCATGTTGTATGATGATTGGAAAATATGGGCAAACTTATGAAATAAAGCTTGCATGTGTTTCTCTTTGGAGAGAGTGAGAGTTGCTTTGATTCCTTATATATTTGTTGATTTTCTTTGTGAGAGCATGAAATTGTTCTTGATTTGATGGCACTTGAATGCATTTATTGAAACATGTTCTTGCATTAGAAAAGAAGCTAAAGTGAGCTTGTTCATGTGTTGAGATAAACTAGAAATCATTTGATGTTTTTTGTCATGATTGAGTGTAGCATGTTGTTGATAGTAGTCTTGCTATAGCACATTCATGTTAGCTCTCATTGAGTACTTTTGTAGACACCCTTATTGAGCTATTTGTAGTCTTGATTTACTTGAGGACAAGCAAAATTTTTAGTTGGGGGTGTTGATGAGTGGTAGAGTTGCACTCATTTGAGGTCTTGTTAGCTCAATAATTAGTGTCCTCAATGTCTAAATTTTGTCCTATTCTTATAAAATACTGATGATTTGCAGCAACAAAGACAAATGGACAAGGCAAGGATTGATGTTTGAAAAAATGGCCAGAAATGCAAAAAGAAGGGCAAACTATGTATTGTTGATCGCTAACCGAGAAAGGCAGGCACGATCTCACCCAAAATGACAATGCATAGCACTTACGTCTATCGAATCAAACCAACGAACTCCATTGGAGTAGGAAATGCGCAGAATGAGAATGGTGACCTTGCTTATCGTCTCCAAAAGTGACAGTGCAAGGAGAAAAGTTCAATGCTTGAAAGGCGAACCAAGGTGGTACTCGTCTATGCACCGAATGTGAGAGGCTGACTCAAATAAATTCACCGAGTGAGGTTCAAACACCTGAAGCCTAGAGCATGGAAAGGCGAGATGAAGCACATGAGGTGATTCGCCAAACGAGCTCGGTGATCCCGACTAATGTCGTCGAATGAGATGCGCATTGGGTTTTTGGGACAAATTTTGGGGAAGTATAAATAGACCAAATGAGAGAAAAATTTAAGAGTCCAGTTCAGGATTTTTATTCTAAAGTCGAGAGTTTTGAACTATAGAGAGAGAAAACACTTGATCTTTGTGAAGAACACTTTCTAGCTTTTGGGGTTTCTAAACTTCGCTCTTGAATTGATAAATTGAAGTTAAATCCAATGTGGGTGCACTTGTAATTGTTTAATTTCATGTTACTCATGGCTGCTTTCATGAAAGATATATTTTCTTCACTTTTGTGATGGGTGGCTAAAACCCCAAGATCTAAGGGTGAAATTATGGGGTTGGGTGTTTATTTCATGTAGTGTGTATTGTATTATTCTTTGTTTTGCTATTGTTCATACATGAATTTGGGCTAATTAGCATGGAGTTAATTTATGGTTTAAGGTTGCAAACTTAATTCCTACTTCCGATCTCTAGTCGATGCTCGTGAGAAATTGATTAGAGTGGGTAATTAGTTCAGTACTAGAAATTTAGGCTTGATCTCTGTAACTTGTTTGAAAATAAAGGTTATGGGATATATCTCTTTCCCTGTTTCTGCATCGAAAGAAAGAATAGAGTAATGTATTGTGTTGTTTAGTTTGACATTTAGATGAAACTGAAAAGAGATTCTATGCATTAATGCTTTGAGATGGAAAGATGATTAGCGTCACTGAAGATGACCTAGCCTATTCATGAATGGTTATCACTATAAAGCAGCACAATTATCCCTATGTGACATCGATTTCCAAACCCGCACCCCTAAATTTATTCTTAACTCTTGAATTCTCTAAAGTTTTAATTTAATTGTGATAATTGATAACGAAAGCTTTCTATTAAATTGGTGAAATGATCCACCCACTTGTTCTTACTATTACAAGTGAGCAATTTTAAAATTCAAGTTTCTTGATAGGAATTCTCTACTACATACTACATACAATTCCCTGTGGGATTCAACCTTGACTCTTGGTTGGATTTTTATTGACAATGACCGATGTCCCTTTAATTTGTTTTAAGAAGGACATTTGAGTGTTCATCATACAACGACATCTAGAGTGTGGGACTTCACTAGAGTTAATCCCCTAGAGTTTCATGGTTCTATGGTTGAAGAAGATCCTCAAGAGTTCATTGATGAGGTGTATAAGGTTTCGATGGTCATGGGAGTGACTTCGGTGGAAAAGTCGGAATTGACTGCTTATCAACATAGGGGTTTTGCTCAAGTTTGGTCTAACAAATTGATGGAAGAGAGAACGGTTGATGTAGGTCCTTTTGATTGGGAAAAAATTAAGGTTGCTTTCCTCGATAGGTTCTTTCCTCTTGAGATGAGGGAGGAAAAGGTACTTGAATTCATCAACCTTCATCAAGGAAATATAAGTGTGAAGGAGTATGATTTGAAGTTCACACATTTGTCACAATATGCTCCTACTATGGTTGCTGATCCTAGGGCAAGGATGAGTAAGTTTGTTTCAGGAGTGTACAAAATGGTGGTTAAGGAATGTCTTACACCATGCTTGTCAGTATATGGACATTTCTTGTCTTATGGTTCATTCTCAATGATAACTCTCAACTACACCTTTTATAATTCAAAGTGTAGGCGGCTGCTAATAAGTATAAACCCAACGATATGTTGGGGTCGATCCCACAAGTAGCGATACAGTAAAGAATTCAATTATGAAGTGTAGAAGTAAGAGAATACGTAACATAAAGTTAATCAATAAGTTTTGATTATCAATATCAAAGGGTGAATTTAGTAACCAATGGTTACCGGAAATGAATAGCACAGATTTTGATCAAGTATGATGATGGCCTTAGGGATGTTTGAGCAATCGACTACACATTTCGCCTAATGGGTAATTAACAATTGCTTGAAATTGTTGACTCTCAATGGGTAGGATAGGTTGTAGATATAATAACCATTTTTCAATTGGTTATTATGCTTCAAGTGAGTTCTTTAGAACTTCAACAAGGTTAGCATTACGAAACAACCTAATTCCTTAACACAACCCACTTTAACAAGCTAGGTAGTAAAGATGTATGACAATACGATTATCAATCATTTACTTCACTCTAAACCACTTTCGCAAGCGAGCATCGAGTGGTGAATTAGAACTAAATTTGCAACTTTAGTTCATGAATTAAAACATGAATAAACAATTGAACCCATTTTAAAACAACAGTAGAACTAGCTACTAATCAATACCAATAAGCTAATATGCAGTCGACTACATAGTCAGACCCCTAAGGAAAGGGGTTTAGCCACACAACGAAAAGCAAGAAATAATTACCAAAATGATGTTCCATCGAATTGACAAAATCTCAAAGGCTTAACGCCAAAATTAAGACTAAAATCTTAAGTCCTCAGTATCTAGGCTCAAAAACCTCTATAAGATTGTTCAATATTGTCAAAGTATGTAAAACTCTCTCCAAAACTGTGTTGAATGTGTTTTCCCTCTCCAAAAATTAATTTATTCGTTTCCAAAAATTTTTGCAAAGTTTCAGCACACGGGCTCACTCGGCGAAGTTAGTCAGGATTGTCTAATGACTTGGCGATCCACCAACAAGTACCTTCTCTCACCTTTTGGCATTACTTCTTCACTCAATTGCTCTATAAACTTAGGCGAGCTAAGTCGTGCTCGTTGTTCTATTCGACGCATTGCTGAAATGCCTTTTTAGTCACCGAGTTGGTTTGGTCTATGGGATCTTTCGCTAGAAAGTTTGGTGAGTTGTAGGCTTATACAGTAAGTCACCGAGTAGTTTTTTGTGAGCTCTAACTTTTCTTTTCTTCATCTTTTCCAACTTTATCGCTCTTTTTTCGCAACGCAATGTCCTTGCCTTGTTCTTAAACCTTCATTACTGCAAATAAACACTTTGACATCTGCTATGAATACAAAATAGGCATTGAGGACACTAATTAATTGAATAAAAACCCCTAAATAAGTCAAAATTCCCGACTCATCACTCCACAAATGGAAGACGAGAAACTTATGGGAAAGTCTAGGGAGATAAAGAGGGCCAAGACCGGTTATGGTGACTTTTCACATTTGAGGTCCGATGCACATTGTCGTTCTAGATTACAAAAAAGGTTTTTAGGTCAAGGTTCCTCTAATTCTCAAGTTCCAACGTTCAACAAAGATAAGGTGTCTAACCCTAAGCCTCAACAAGGAAATAGTGTGGATCTTCTTTGTCTACTTGTGCTAAGTGTTAAAAGAACCATGTTGGAAAATGCATAGCTAGTACAGATAGTTGCTTTAGTTGTGGAAAGAGTGATCAGAAGATGAGGTATTGTCCGTAACTTTCCACTAATGGAAGAGATGGTAGGCAAGTTTTTCCTAGTGGTTCATGTTCAAATACTCCAAAGAAAAATCTATTTTATGTACTTCAAACTCGACATGATCAAGAGGGTTCTCCCGATGTGGTTACATGTATGTTGAAAGTATTTCATCTAGATGCTTATACTTTGCTTAATCCTGGTGCTACCTTGTCTTTTGTGACTCCTTAAGTGGCTATGAGATTTTATGTTTCTTCAGATGTGTTGATAGACCTTTTCTCTCTCTACTCTTATTAGTGAATCTATTATGGCAAAGAGAGTCTATAGAAATTATCCCGTCTCCTTATCCCATAGAGTCACTTATGGTTATCTTGTAGATTTTTATATGTTGGATTTTGATGTTATTCTTGGTATGGATTGGCTCCATTCTTGTTATTCTTCATTTGATTATAAAACCCGAGTGGTCAAGTTTTAGTTTCGAATGAGTGCGCCCTAAAATGGAATGGGGGAAATTATATACCTAAGGGTCAATTTGTTTCTTGCCTTAAAGCTAGAAAAATAATTTCTAAAGGTTGAATGTATCATCTTGTTCAGATAAGGGATATAGATTTTGAAACCCATATTCATGAGTCAGTCCCCGTTGTAAATAAGTTTCTAGAATTGTCTCCCAATGATCTATGCGGTCTTCCTCCTGAATGGGAAATACATTTCGGCATTGAACTTCTCCTAGATACTCAACCTATCTCTATTCCTCCTTACCGTATGGCTCCGGTAGAACTTGAAGACTTAAAGGAGCAATTGAAAGATATGTTGGATAAGGGTTTCGTATGAACTGAGTATATCCCCACGGGGTATTCTAATTTTGTTTGTTCATAAGAAAGATGGTTCACTTCACATGTGTATTTACAACCACAAATTGAACACGGTTAACATTAAGAATAAGTATCCTCTCCCAAGGATTGATGATTTGTTTGACCATCTCAAAGGAGGATTTACTTCTCTAAGATTGACCTCCGATCTGGTTATCACCAATTGAGGGTTAAAGAAAGTGACATTCCAAAGAGGTATTGAACTCGGTATGGTCATTAAGAGTTTTTGGTAATGTAATTTGGTTTGACTAATGCTCCGGCCACATTCATCAACTTAATGATTAGAGCATTTAGACAATATCTTGATATGTTTGTAATTATATTTATCGATGACATTTTTATTTACTTACCGAGTGAGGATGATCATACCAATCATTTGTGGACTGTGTTACAAGTCCTCAAGGACTAACAACTATTTTCAAAGTTTAGTAAGTGCAAGTTTCGATTGAGATATGTGGCTTTTGTGGATAACAATATTTTCGGTAAAGGTATTGAGAAAGATACTTAGAAGCCAGAAGCAGTTAAGAATCAACGTAGACCTCTATCCCCTTCGGATATTCAAAGATTTTTGGGCTTGGCCGGATATTAAAATTGGTTTGTGGAAGGGTTTTCTTCAATTGCCTCTCCATTGACTACATTGAACCAAAAGAAGGTTAAGTTCTTATGGTGACAAGCTTGTGAGAGGAGTTTCCAAGATTTGAAGGATAGGATCACTTCGGCTCCTATTTTGACTTTATCGGAAGGATCGGTTGGTTTTATGGTTTATTTTCAGGCTTCACGGATTCGTCTTGGATGTGTTTTGATGCAACATGGGAAGGTTATTGCTTATGCTTCAAGGCAATTTAAGATTCTCAAAATGAAGTATATCCTACCTATGATATGGAATTGGTGGCGGTTATTTTTGCCTTAAATATTTTGAGGCATTATCTCTAGATTTGGTGTCCATGTTGATGTATTTACCAAACACAAAGGTTTGCAGTACATGTTCAAGCAAAAATATCAAAATCTTCAGCAACATCAATGGCTAGAACTCTTGAAGGACTATGAAATTAGTGTCCTTTATCACCCGGGCAGAGCCAGAGGCGTATCCAGGATTTTGAGATGATTGGTGCATTATTACAAAAAGGTTGATCTAAAATATAAATTTGATCGGTTGGACATTTAGGTTCTTATTACTGAAAACCGTTAAAATTAATATTATAGGTCCAAAACTAATTAAAATGTCAAAAGTGTTACCAATAACCACTTAGAGAGGTGTTATCTAATTTTACAAAGAAAAATAAAACAAGATGATTATAAAATTCAAATTTCTAACCTCACGTAGAGAGGTGCACCCAGTCATCATCGCATTATATGATACTCCGAATATGGGTTCACACATCTATATTTCAATATTTTTCAAAAATATAACACTACTATATATGATCTCGGGAAGGGAGCATGGGTTCACGTGAACCCGGTGACCCCTCCTTGGATACGCCTCTGGGCAGAGCTAATGTGGTGGATGATGCCTTAAGTCAATTTTCAATGAGTAGAGTTGCGCATGTTGAGAATGGCAAGAAAGAATTGGTTTTTGATGTTCATAGACAAGATCGACTAGGTATTCATTTGAATTATGAAAAAGGTGGTATTGTTGTTCAAAATGGTTTAGCATCGTGTTTTATATCGGATGTGAAAGCCAGGCAAAGTCTTGATCCAATTCTGGTTGAGTTAAAGGAAGCAATGCTTAAAAAGTCCATTGAGGCTTTCTCCCAAAGTGAAGATGTAGTGCTTCGATATCAAGGTCGTTTGTGTATTCTCAATTTTGATGATTTGAGGGAACAAATTTTATCTGAAGTCCATAGTTCTCGGTATTCTATTCACCCGCAAACCACCAAGATATATTGTTACTTGCGGGAGGCATATTAGTGGAATGGAATGAAAAAGGATATTGAAAAGTTTGTGGCTAAGTGTCCCAATTGACAAAAAGTGAAAATTGATCATCAAAAGTTGGGGGTTTTTCCCACGATATTAGTATTCCTACATGAAAGTGGTAAGACTTGAATATGGACTTTATTGTTGGTTTTCCCTTAACTCGGTGGCAACATGACTTGATTTGGATTATGGTGGATCGTATGACGAAGTCGACTCAATTCATTCCCATCAGAGTTTCTTATTCGGTGGAAGATTTTGCTAAGTTGTATCTAAAGGAAATAGTTAGGTTGCATGGAGTGCACCTATCCATTATCTCGAATCATGGTACACAATTTACTTCTCAATTTTGGAAATCTTTCCAAAAAGGTCTTGGCACTCGTGTCAAGCTTAGTACGACCTTTCATTCTCAAACTAATTGGCAAGCAGAGCGTACTATCCAAGCTTTGGAAGATATGTTGAGATCTTGTGTGCTTGACTTCAAGGGTAATTGGGATGATCATTTGCCTTTGATTGAGTTTGCATATAATGATAACTATCATTCAAGTATTGGTATAACTTTATTTAAGGCTCTTTGTGGTAAGAGGTGTAGATCTCGGATAGGTTTGTTTTAAGTTTCTGTGGTTGCTTTGATAGGTCCCTAGTTGGTTCATGAGGCTATAGAAAGAGTTTAGCTTATTAGAGAAATGTTGAAAACAGTTTAAAGTCGACAAAAGTCCTATGCCGATGCTAGAAGAGGAGATCTTGAGTTTGATGTTGATGATTGAGTTTACTTGAAAATTTCACTTATGAAGGGCATAATGAGGTTTGGTAAAAAAGGGAAGCTTAGTCCCCGTTATGTTGGTCCTTATCAAGTGTTGAGGCGGATAGGCAAGGTGGCTATGAAATAAATTTTCCCTCCAAATTATCGTCGATGCATTCGGTATTCCATATGTCCTTATTGAAGAACTGTATTGGAGATCCGACCTATGTTGTACCATTAGAGAATCTTGGTATAAAGGAAATATTTTTTTATGAAGAAGTTCTGGTTGAGATTAACGATCGGCAAGTTTTTAAATTGAGGAACAAAGGAAGTTGCATTCGTAAAAGTGTTATGGATGAATCAAATGGTTGAGGGTGCTACTTGGGAGGCCAAGGCTGATATGATGTCCCAATATCCTCATCTCTTCCCCTCCATTCCTACTCTAGCTTGATGTATTTAGCTCCTCATAGTTCTTTCTTTCAGATTCACGTGTCTTTGTCATTATCATGTTTCCATATGCATGCATATATGTTTTATGAATTGATGTTTTGAGTATATTTTAGCTTGAAGTCGATTTTCTTCCTTAGTTATGTGAATTTATGAAATTGCATTCATGTTGGGTTGCTAGATCTCATTCCCTTACTCTTTCCATGCTAGCTGGATCCCATTCAAAGATGAATGTTCTCAAGGAGGGAGATATCATAACGCTTTGGAATTTGAAAAAGGTAAGACAGGTTGAACGGGCAGGTCCACAGGCCTTAGCCTAACTGTGAACCTTTCACGGAGGCCTAAATGAACCGTGGAGAGGGCTAGGATGGACGTTTAAGGGAACTCAATTCTTTTGTCCCCCTTGTTCAGGACCCCCTTCACGGACTGTGAAGGGATAAACAGGCTGTGAATGCTACCATATAGGTCTCTCGTCAGCTTTTAAGTCAGGGCTATTTTAGTCTTTCCCTATGCATCTAGTACCTAAGCTATGTCATTTTAACTCCTATTCTAAGCCCTATTCTAAGTCCTAAAACTATCCATTCTGATCTCATTCTCCTAAATCCTAAATTCCCTCTAAGTTCTTCTCCAAAGTTCTCTCTAAAGCTAAATAAGAAGAAGATAGGGTTTCACTTCAAGATATCCAATTCACCATTGCTTTTGGGCCTTGATCACTAAGGTATGTTATTATTTACCTATGGAGTCCTTTCCTCCATAGAGTTCCCAGGATCTTCTAATTTACTAGTTAAATTCTCAATTACAAGTTACGGCTTTATTCAATCTTTATGTGTTCTCTTCAATTATGATTTTATTGATTATTTTCTATCTTCTAATGCATGAAATAAATAAATCCCCTTCTTTTTTTTCTTTGAAAAAGGGAGTATAGAGTAAGGAGATTAAACTCTTGTATCAGACTAACCAACTACCAATCGTTCTGACAAGCCCATGACCGTGCTAAGACATTCCGTGCTTTTAACCTAACTCAAGACAAAGAAACTTATTCAATGATCATCGCTAACCGCTTTTGGTCCCAAATATTTGGGGTTTCTTTGGGATGGGTGATCTATATGATCGTTTGGAGAGGTTCAACCCTTAACGTGGGGATCTTTCTAGAAAAACAAAACTAGTTTTGTTGAGGAAGGAAATAGCCCGTCGGTTACTTGAATTTCTCTTTTTGAAGTATTTACATGATATTGAGTGTAATCCACATGAAGCCAAGCATGATCCATGATTTAATACAATGTACACATGATAAAGCTTATGAAATATGAATTTATGAAGATATCCATGCCTTTATGAAATTGATGTAAGTGAATTGAGGATGCTTTTGATGAAAGTATCATTGAGATTGTGAAAGGTTCTCTCACATGATACTATGATCATTCTTGTGAAAGGTTTTCACACATAAAGATTCATCAGGTTGAAAGGTTTTCTCACCTAAAGTGAATCAGATTTTAAGTGCTATTCTAAATAACTTTCGCTTGGATTGGTTGCTTAATTGTGCCTTTCCATGGATGATAGAATGAATATGATTAATGAATATTTAGTGGGATCTTACTTAGCACCGATGGGATATTAAGATGGAGGTCCTCCCATTAGTACAAGGCAGATATCTAGTAGCAATCTCCATGTCCATAATTACGTGTCCCTATAGATTGTTTTGGCTAGTGGATTCACGTAAGCTAGAAATTATGGTCCTTATCTTGAGCAGTGGGACATCTCTTTTTGGTGTGGGATAGACACGATATTCCATGTTCATCTCACATGGTATTTTTCGGTTAATGGTAAACTTCCCACAATAATGAGCTAGATTACTTCTAAAGATCTCATCAAGTATTTTAAATATTTTAAGCTTGCATTGTACAAGATTATGACTTGTGTTTCTAACCTCTTATCATGTGCATTACCTTGGTCATTGAATGTCATGCAAAGTTCTTTTTGTGTGATTTCATATATTTTATGCATTATTATCATACTTAGTACATTCCATGTACTAATGCATACTTTCACCTACATTGTTTCACTAATGTAGGGTCCGACGCTCTTACTTTGCACACTTGTGTCTTGTTGATATCTCTCTTGTGACTTGAATATTGGTGAGTCCTCATCTTCTGAGGACTAAGACAATTTTACATACTTTTCTTTATTTCTATTTGCAGACTTTATATGTGGTATATGGGTTACGTCCCAACCACTTCTATTGATTTATTAGATGGCTTGTTGAGACTATGTTAGACTTTCACGTTGTCAAACTCTTTTATGGTATGATATTGTTACTTTTGAAATCTTTATTTCTATTATCTTGTATGATGTATACTAAGTGGCTTGTGTAAAGTATCCTTAGGGTATACTTTAGGTCGTGACACTTTAGGTTGTATTGTATCACTCTCACATATGTGAAATAGCTTCCGTAAAGGTTTTTTGAAGGAATCATTTGGTTGAGGGTGCTACTTGGGTGGCCGAGGTTGATATGAAGTCCCACTATCCTCATCTTTTTCCTTCTACTCCTATTCTAACTTGAGGTAATTAGCTCCTCTTGGGTTTACCTTGTTTTGGAAGTCATGTGTGTTATTTGGGTTTTTCCATGATTTCCTTATTACTATGCATATTCTTGAGAAATTTATGTTTAGAAAGAAAATGATTTTTGTGATTGATTTTCCTCATGTTGTTGTGCATTTAGTAAGAGTTGCCTATATGCTTCATGCGATGAATTGTTGAACATGCTTTAGTTATGCATTTTTGAAGAGTATATAGCATAAAGAGTCCATGTGATTGTGTTGAGCATGCTTTTAGTATGGAGAAGGTAGTTCCTCCTATGAATATGAGAAATATTGAGTTTTCATTCATAATGGGTTGTTAGATGTAGTTCCTACTTCCTTGTGTTGCATTGATTATGTTTGATATGGAGTTGAAGTTTTCTCCTTTAAATTGTGCATTATTTTTTATGTTGCATGCGTGATGGGATGCTAGTCTTGAGTCTTTACTTCCGTAAGGTGTCTAGATCGTCATTCGAGGACGAATGTTCCCAAGGGGAGATATTGTAACACCTCGGAAATTAGTAGGCTAAACTAGAGCTTAACGTGAGGGTTGGAGTGAAAAATGTAACTCCCCTAGAACATCAAGGTATTAACCTTCAACGACCAACCATGGGCCCTTGAGGAGGACCCATGGAAACTGCCCAAAAATAGTGAACCACGACAGGACCCACGCCCATGGGTGGATCCATGCCTCGTGGGTGGGGCCGTAGGTCCTATCCCCAAATTCGTAATCCCAGAACCCAAACCACGGTTCACCAACACGGACCGTGGGTCCAACCACGACCCGTTAATGTGGTCTCGTGGATGGTGACCTGGGAGCAATTTTGGGGGTTAAGCTTAAGGGTATTTTGGGTCTTTCCAGTTTTAATTATTAAGTGGTGTCGTTTTAGCCTAATTCAGATCACCTATATAAGGATTTTAGACCCCTAAATTAAGTCATTCAACTCATTAGTCCTAAAACAAAAATCAATTCCTAAAACTTCATCCTTACCAAAAATTCTCTCTTTAGAACTAGTAGAAGAAGTAGAAGAAGAAGAAGAAGAAGAAGAAGAAAGAAGTAGGAAGTTGGAGCTAGGGTTCAAGAAGCAAGGTTCTTCAAACCAAATTCATTGGGCTTCATTGATAAGGTATGGTAGCTCTTCATCCATGGATAGAATTCATCCATGGAGCCTCTTCAAAATCCCAATTTCAAAGGTACAAATCCCCAAAAATAAGGATTTGAGTCAAAAGTCATGGGTTCCTTTCAAAATTGATTCTAATGATTAAATTAGGGTATATTATGTATGAATTTATTATTTTCTTATGGTTTTCATGTTATAATCCCCAAAACCACATGAAACCCCCAAATTTCTCAATTATGATCTTCTGATGTGGGTCTTTGTTGATGAAATAAGAATGTTATGAAATTATGCATGCAGTAATTGGGGTAATTGAATTATGATGACATACATGTCTAATGTATTGAATTCTAGATGTGTTTGATATGAGCTTTGAAACTTGAAAGGGCAAGGTATGAGGATTATGCATATTTTATGAAATCTATGTAAATGCTTTAAGAACACTTTGAGTGTGAAGTGTCCATGATTATGATAATGTTATTGTGCTGATTGAAAGGATATTCTCATGAACACATAATGAACATGATGTGAAAGGTTTTCCCAAATAATGAAGATTCTAGGTTTAAAGGCTTTCTCACCTAATTGAATCTCATACTTACATGTGGACATGATGTGAAAGGTTTTCTCACCCATGATCCAAGAGCTATCCTAGTGAACTAAGTTGGGTTGATTTTCAAATACATCCCTCCATGAAATAAGTTATGATTAAATTAGTACTCCGTCGGATTAATGCTTAGCACTGAATGCATGTTGAATATGATATGGTAGCTCTCCCGAGAGAGAGGTTGGGTTCCTAAAAGCAATCTCTTGAGATGGAAGCTACCGCAATAGAAAGGACGAGTTTCTAGTAACAATCTCCTTATCTCATAAACTACGTGCCCCCATAGGATATTTAGCTATTCGATCCACGTAAGCTAACAAACCATGGTCTTACCTTAAGCAAGTAGGACAACCCTTTTCGGTGTGGGTAACACCGGGTGATCATGTATAGCTCACATGGTCTCATGTCGGTTAAGGCTTATTCCCACAACAACAAGAATATGAATTATGAACAATGGTTACTCAGGAAGCTTTTATATGAGTTTTCAAGGTCTTAAGTATGACGAATATGAATGATGTCCTAAGGAGGTTTGCTTAGCATGGGTGAGATTTATGGGGTCTTATCCATGCATTGCATAAGTATGCTTTGAGGTTATTTATGAAGTGTTTCTCTTATGTTATAATGATCTATGTATTGACTATGTTTATGACTCATGCTTTTCCACTATCTTTATAATGATGTTTAAACTTGGTAAATTGATTGCTTTCAAATGAAATGTCCCTTTTTGCATGTCTTCAATGTTTTTATGCATGGCTATCATACTTAGTGCATTTTTGTACTAACGCCTACTTTGCCTCTATTTTTCCCAAGTGTAGGGTCTAGTTCTCGAGGTGATCATTCTAGTGGCTAAAGTTTGGACTTGTGTATCTTCCTAGCTTGTTGGTGAGTCCTCATGGTTCGAGGATGGCTTTTTCTCATGTTATAGTTTCGTTCATGTATTTCCCTTTTTGGACAAGTTGTATGGGCTTGGCCCTATTTCATTCAAACATTGTAATAGATATGTATGTTGAGACCTAGTGTCTAGACTTCCACTTTCGTTTATGAAAATTTAAGGCTTGAATTGTGTTTTTACTCTTATTGTTCTTTTGCTTATGTTATGAGGACTAAGTGGTTTGTATGGAGTCCTTCGGGGTTCTATACGCCATGTTACATCTAGGGAGTACTCCTGGGTCGTGATACCTCTATTGGGAATCAATTTTTAGTGATCACCCCACTATCATACCTCTATACCCTTGGCAACGTATATTGGGTCCTCTTGATGGGAGGTACCCATCAGACTCCACGTTTAACTCACGTGATTTATGTCGGTAAATAGTATCTCCCACAATCATACTCTCATTCAATTGACTATGCTATCAACATTTAACTTAGTATTCAGTTCAGCATGTTATCTTCATGATTAGTGCTTGGTCATTGCATGAAGCTCAATTTTTAGTTATATTTTACTACAACATATTGCCATGCTCAGCCTATATTGTCAGTATTATATTGTTCTATTTATATCGTTCAGCTTAGTATTTGTATCCTGCATGCTCAGTACATTCAAAGTACTAGCACATACTTTATGCTACATCCATTTATGATGTAGGTTCAGGCGCTTGGCATCCAGATCAGGCTTAGTATGATTTACAGCCCATAATCAGAAACTTCAATGGTGAGTCCTCATAGTTTGATAGTGTTTATTTTTGTTTGGTTTAGTTAGCTTACTTTCAGTCTTTCAGTAACTTTTTTGAGTTAGATTGGGACTTATCCCACTAGCTCATCAGTAGTAGAGGCTTTCAGACATAAAGTCAGTGTTAAGTGTTTTTGGGATGTTTCCCCCCAAATATTAAGGTATATTATCGTTTGGAGTCTTTTAATATTGACTCATTTATTAGTTATGCTTCTGGTTATCGTAGTTATATATTCAATATGCTTGAGATATGCCAGACTCAGGGTTAGCTTGGGGTCACTTGTGATCCTAGGTCTCGTGTTACGTCTAAGGGGTAGCCTTGGGGCATGACAAACTTGGTATCAAAGCATCAGGTTCAAGAGTCCTAGGGTGTCTAAAACCCGCACTAGGTAGAGTCTCTTTCATGAGTGTGAAGTGTGCCATACATATGAGGGGGAGGCTACGAGGTGTTATAAGAAAAACTTCCCTTCTTTCTTTTCTAGCTCGTGCCATAGAATATAAACTCTATGTAATCTCTTTCTAAATCATTCTCTTCGCATTTCGGAAAATGCCTCCCAAAAGAGCTACTGCAAGGATTCAGCCAGCAGCTCCAGCCGACCCATTGAATGAGTAAGTCGTGCATGACAAGTTCAATGTTGCTTTTCAAGTGCTTGCCCAGGCCATGACTGCCTAGGTCAATCAGTAGGTTGTAGCCCCAGCTCCGCCTCAGACTAACACTGCTGCAGCAAGAATTCGGGACTTCACTCACATGAACCCTCTGGAGTTTCATGGGTCTAAGTCAATAAAAGATCCATAAGAGTTTCTCGACGACATCCAAAAGGTAACAGCTATTATGAGTGTCACTCAAGTCGAGAGTGCAGATTTGGACTCTTATCAATTGAAGGGAGTGGCCTACATTTAATACCAGAAGTTGGAGGGTAGTAACCCAGTGCATGCAGGTCAATTTATCTCTTACCTTAAGGCAGGAAAATGATTTCCTAAGGGTATATCTATCATCTTGTTCAGGTTGAGGATTCAAAATCCGAGAACCCAACTCTTAAGTCAATCCCAGTCATAAATGAGTTTCCAAAAGTATTCCTATAAAATCTTCCCAAAGTTCTTCCCATAAAGGAAATCGACTTCAGAATAGATCTCCTTCCAGATACGTAGCCTATTTTGATTCCTCCTTACATAATGGCTCAAGCTGAGCTTAAGGAATTGAAAGAACAGATGAAAGATACTCTAGATAAAGGCTTCATTAGACCCAATATTTCTGCATGGGGTGTTTTATTGTTGTTTGTGTGAAAGAAGCACGGTTCTCTCAGGATATGCATTGAATATCATCAGTTGAACAAAGTCACAATCAAGAATAAGTAGCCCATCCCCAAGATTGATGATTTGTTTGCCAAACTTCAAGGTGCTAGTAGCTTTTCTAAGATAGACCTCAAATCCGGCTATCATCAGCTCAGAGTCAAAGATAGTGATATCCCGAACACAGCCTTCTGCACTCGGTATTGTAACTATGAATTTGTAGTTATGTATTTTTTACTAACAAATGCTCCTGCAACTTTCATGGACTTAATTAACAGGGTGTTCAAACAGTATTTTGACTTGTTCTACATCGTCTTTATTGATGATATCCTCATTTATTCTCAGAGTAAGGAATAGCATGCGACTCATTTGAGAGTTGTTTTGCAAACCCTCAAGGATTGTCAGCTATTTTCTAAGTTTAACAAATGTGAGTTTTGGTTATAGTCAGTCACTTTCCTTGGTCATGTAGTATGCAGCGAAGGGATTCGAGTGGATTCTCAGAAGATTGAGACAGTACAGCACTAGACCAGACTGTTACGCCCCAAAGCAACCACTAGACATAACACGGGACCTAGGATCACGATTGACCCCAAGCTAACCCTGAGTCTGGTATATCACAAGCATACTGAATAGATAACAAAGACAAGTGGAAGCATAACTAATAACTGAGTCAAAACTAAGGACTCTAAATGAGAATAAATTTGAACATGTCAAGGGGAACCAACCTCAAACAACTGAATATTGACTTTATGTCTGAAAGCCTCTACTACTGATGAGTTGCTGGGACAAGTCCACAGCTAAGTCTGAAAACACTTCAAAGAGTGAAACAAACTAAAAAAACCAATCATAATGAAATGTCCTCGAAATCTGAGGACTCACCATTGAAGCTGCTGAGTATAAGCTGAGAGTTGAACTAAGTGTGATCTGGATATGGAGGATCTGAACCTACATCATAAAACAATGTAGCGTAAAGTATGTGTCAGTACTTGGAATATACTAAGCATGCATGATATAGATACTAAGTTGTGCAATGATATAAAAAAAAGAGCAATATAATAATGAGCATGGAAATAGACTGTACTGAAGTGTAACTAAAAATTAAGCTAAATGTAATGACCAAGTACTAACCATGTAGCTAATATGTTGAACTGAATACTTATAACATGGTCAATGCAATAAGAGTATGACTGTGGGAGCTACTATTAACCAACATAAACCATGTGAGCAAAACATGGTGTCCGATGTGTACGCCCCATCAAAAGGACCCAATATACCTTGTCGGGGGTATAGAGGCTTGACTATGGTGTGATCATTAAAGTTGGTGCCCAATAGAGGGGACTTCTTAACCTACATTGGCACGTAGTTTTGGGATTTTGAGGGTACGATGAACCTTAGTCAACCTCGGGTCTAAGTCTACTCCCAACTAAATGAAAGCTAAAATTCACTAAAGTACTAAGTAGCTCAAAATGCTGACATGCTATCTGGGAATGCACATAAATATCTTGAAAGTTATAGCATTCAATTTATAAAGAATGATTTTCTAACTGATCTGCCTAGCAAGTATAATTCATGAATTAATAGCTGATACAAGCTAGAGTTCTGAATTTTATACATGCAAATTACACTAAATCACCAAGAATCATGTTATTTTGACCATGGGAGCTATAACAGCTAAAATCATGATAACTCTTCAAAATTTGGAAGCCCTAAGTCTGAATAGTTTATGAGAAATCCAAGAACTGAATGAATTGTAGCGACCTAATGAGTGAAAGGAACCCACTAGTGTAATCCCACATACCTGGTGATGAAAACTACGGAGAATTCCTTAGGATTTCAGGGCTAAACTTCGAAGAACACCTCTGCTTGTTCTTGGGAGAATTGGTGTCTCTTTCTCTTATTTTCGGCTAAGATAACTCAAGTGGGAGAGCCGCATTCTGAGGGACTCAAAATATCCACAGCTATTTTCAAGCTTGGGCATACTAAACAATGACCCAATTGAGACCGTGGCCACACCTTGATAAAATAGTGATGATATGGTCAACCCTGGATTCGTGGCTCTTCGATGGGGGAAGGACCACGCTAGTCGTCTGAGTGTGTGGTGTGTAGTGGGTGCGTCTTAGTGTCTTCTTACTACGAAAAAGAAATGAGAAAATATATGATTCTCATTCTCGAAACTCCACTTCTAAGTTGGGTGATTTTAGAAGAATATGGGTTCTACGTAGTTTCTGACTAGATTATTAGGCTTAGATTGAGGAAAACGACGTAGTTTAGGCATCAAATGACACAGTTTAAGTCTCCACTCATAAGGGAAAATACCAAAACGACCTTGACTTAAAAGTTGACAGACCTCTTTCAAGAGTCCATTCATAAACCGTGTAAAGCACCATGGGCCATATGGGTAACCCTGGTTCCTCACAGAAGTTAAAGTGGTACTTGTCATTTTTTACGGGCCACTTAACGGCTCATGTGGGGATCTACGGATCATCTAGTGGTCCCTGGTTCCTTACAGGGGCCTTGGGTGTTTTTGGTTTGTTTTCACGGCTAACTTGACTGTAACACCTCAGAAAAATAGACTTGGACTTTTCAGAAGATGCAGGTGAACCACGGAGGGGTTCACGGGCCGTGATCAAGACCACGGTCCGTCACCCTTATCTTGGTTCACACCCTCCCAGTAGTGGTGGACAATGGAGCCCTTCACGGGTCGTGGACCACCTCACGAGCTGTGGGAAGGCTCGTGGAGGATGTACAGAACCACCCAGGGATCAAGCATCAGACCACGGAGCCCTCTACGGGCCGTGGTCTTGATGACGGGTCGTGGTGGCATTCTTGAACCTGAACCAGTAGACCCTAGCCCTAATTGAAGAACCACGGTGTCCTTCACGGTCCGTGGTCCTTCACACGGTCCATGAAGTGGATTATAGAGGGGAGTGTCCTGAACCAGTAAACAGTGGCCCATGAACCATGACCCACTCGACAGGTCGTGGTCCCTTTGACGGTCCATTTGTGGCTTTGTGGAAGTCCCGTCAACTTTTAAGTTAGGGTCGTTTTGGTCTTTTCCCCTATGCATTGGGCATTTAAACTACGTCGTTTAACACCTAAACTATGTCATTTTACTCAGTTTTAGCCTAATAATCTAGTCAGAACCTAACCAAAACCTCTATTCTCCAAAAATCCATCGAACTTAGAGCAAAAAGAGAAGAAAGAGTCAACCAGCCCCTCAAGAACGCGCAACAAGTTTTCTTCAGTTCCAGCCCTAAAATCGAAGGATCTCTCCGTAGATTTTGTCACCAGGTATGTGGGATTTCACTACTGGTTCGTTTAATCCACTAGGTCTCTAGAATTAGTCAGATTCTTGATTCTCTATATCTTGTTAAACCTAGAGTTTCTAAAACCCAAGAGAATTGTTGTGATTTAGTTGTTATAGTGTTCTTAATCAGATTATCATGTTTTCGTGAATTCGTTGCTTTGTTCCTCATATGAAATTGAGAACCCTAGTTGTGTAGATTCTTAGTTCAAGAATTACACTTGCTAGGTCAGTTAAACAGATAAACATGCTCCAGTTTTCGAATGTTACATTGGCAATTCCTAAATGTTGCATTCTCAAATTTGCATGTCAGAACATTGAGCTATATAGTATTTCAGTTATGTTGTGTCTTACACATTTCCAGTTGGGAGTAGGCTTAGCACCGAGTTGTACTAGGGTTCAGCGTACCCTCATAGTCCCAGAACTATGTGCCCCCGTAGGTTTATAAGTCCCCTCTGTTGGGCATCAACTTTAGTGATCACGTGAGTTATGCCTTTATACCCCTAGCAAGGTATATTGGGTCCTCTCGATAAGGTGTAAACATCGGACTCCATGTTTACCTAACGTGGTTTTATGTCGGTTAAGAGTAGCTCCCACATTCTGACCTTAGTGCATTTGACCAGGTTTATAGTTATACTTCAGTATTCAGTCTGAGCATGTCATGTTCATGATTAGTACTTGGTCATTGAATTTAGCTCAGATTTCAGTTATATTCAGCACTTATCTTCTATTCAGATTATATTATTGCTCAGCTATATTTTGTTCAACTATTATCTATATCCTGCATGCTCAGTACATTTCAAATACTGACGCATACTCTGCACTACATCTTTTCATGATGTAGGTTTAGGTACTCAGCATCCAGATCACACATAGATTGTTTCCCGATCCATTTTTAGCAGCTTCAGCGGTGAGTCCTCATACATCGAGGACAATAGACATGTTTTTCATATTCAGTCTCTTATCTCAGTTTTCAATTTTGCTAGAGTTAGCTGGGGCCATGTCCCAGCAACTTTAGTCAGTAGAGGCTTTTCAGATATAGTATTAGATTCAACCTTAGGTTTTGAGTGATTGTTCAGTATCACTAAACTCATAGTAAATTATATATATTCAAATCAGTTTTAGGTATTCCCCATTTTCAGTTAACTATTGTTTTAAGCTTCCACATAGTATATCTTTATTCAGTTTTCTTTCAGTATGCGTATGATATGCAGACACAGGGTTAGCTTGGGGTTACTCATGATCCTAGGTCCCATGTTAAGTCAAGGGAGTAGCCTCGGGGCGTGACACTGACAGCCCGTGTAGAGTTCCATGCCCCGTGTATGGGTCCATGGTCCTCCATATTCTCGCTAGATGTGAACCACGATGAGAGTGATGGTTCGTGGTCGTATTCACAACCCGCAGACCCCTCTGTGGTCCACCCTTTTTTCCTCTTGTTTAGTGTTAGTTAGATTTATGAGGTGTTACAATATCTCCCCCTTGGTATCATTCATCCTCGAATGAAGACTAAACAAGCTCAGTATGGAGGGAGGGCTAGAATCCCTACCAACTGGGTACTAGAAACAGATATCTAAACATGCAAAAATGTTGAAATGCAAGGATACCTGACGGAAAAAGATAGTGAGATTGTATTACACAATAGTAAACTGAGAGACTGGAGAGGAACTATTACCTCAATCTAAAACTGAATCAGAAGGAAAGAGGTGAGGATACTTGGCCATTATGGCTGCTTCTGCTTCCCAAGGAGCTCCCTCTAGGGACTGACTCCTCCACAAAACCTTTACTGAAGCGACTTCCTTATCTCTCAACCTATAAACATGATGGTCAAGAATCTCAACTGGAATCTCCCCATAGGTGAGGCTATCCTTCACAGCCACTCTCTAAAGGTACTATCGATGCCGGATCACCCACATACTTCTTCAACAAGGAAATGTGAAAGACTGAATGAACCGCTACTAGTTCTGTTGGTAGCTCTAACTCATAAGCTACATTACCAAACCTTTTCAGGATTCTGTAAGTACCTACATACGTAGGACTGAGCTTCCCTTTCATGCCAAATCACATCACCCTTTTCATGGGTGACACTCTTAGGAAAACCCAATCATCGCTTTCAAAATCTAAGTCCCTTCTCCTCACATCTGCATAGGACTTGTGATGACTCTGAGTTGTCTTTAGTCTATCTCTAATAAGAAGAACTTTCTCCATAGCCTTATGAACTGAATCTGGCCCAATCAAGGTTGCTTCACATACTTCGAACCAACTAACTAGAGATTTGCATCTACGCCCACATAGTGCCTCATAAGGGGCCATCTGAATACACAAATGGAAACTGATATTATAGGAGAACTATATGAGAGGTAGGTGATCATCCCAACTACCCTTGAAATTGATCACACAAGCTCTAAACATGTCCTCTAAGGTTTGAATGGTACTCTCTGCCTGACCATGTTGTACTAAGATTTACTTGAGTGCCAACCCTTTCTGAAATGATTTCCAGAAATAAGAGGTAAACTGATGACCTCTATCTGAGATGATAGACAAGGGAACCCCATGCAACTTGACTATCTCACTGATGTAAAGTCTAGCATAATCCTCCACTGAATCTATAGTCTAGACAGCCAAGAAGTAAGCTGACATAGTGAGTCTATCCATTATCACCCAAATGGAGTCATGTTGTCTGTTAGTACGAGATAAAATCGTAGTGAAGTCCATGTTTATATCTTTACACATCCATGTAGGAATGCTGATCTCTTGAGTCACACCTCCAAGTTTCTGATGTTTTACTTTAACATGTTGATAGTTAGGACACGTAGCCACAAAATGTGTGATGTCTCTCTTCATGCCATTCCACAAAAAGACTTCATGTATATCACGGTACATCTTAGTAGCACTCGGATTAATAAAATATGTGGAATTATTGGCTTCTGTAAGGATCTGCTTACTCAACTCACCCACATTAAGAACACATAATAGAGCCTTGTAACGAAGCACACCATCTCCCCCTTGGGAGAAAACCTCTACTCTTTGCTGCTGAATTGCACATTTCAACTAAAGTAATATAGGATCACTATCCCGTTTTTCCTTAACCTCCACTACAAATGATGATTTTGATCCATTATGAACTATCACACCACCATCTGACGTTTTCATAAGGTAAAATCCTAAGCGAGCAAGTTGGTGAACATCTTTGGATAATTCTTTCTTCTATTCCTCAACATATGCATTACCCATATGATAGTGAACATTCATGTCATAATATCTGAGGAATTCAAGCCATCTCCTCTAATGAAGATTAAACTCTTTCTAGGTGAACACATACTAAAGGATCTAATGATCTATGAACACACCAACATGAACACCATAAAAGTAGTCTCTCCAAATTTATAGGTCAAATACTACAGCTGTAAGCTCGAGGTCATGAGTCGTTCAGTTCTTCTCGTGGACCTTAAGTTGTCTAAACACAACCTAGGCCGACACTGGATGCATCACAATAAACCACATAATCATCTGGTAGCGTCAATATAGGAGTTATAGTCAACCTGGTCTTCCATTCTGAGAAGTTTTTCTCACACTCATCTTACCATTGAAACTTGACCTTCTTCTGAGTCAACTTGGTCAAAGGGGAAGCTATGGATGAAAATTCTTCAATAATCCTCTGGTAATAACTCGCCAAACCCAAGAAACTTCTGATATCATTTGGAGAGCTAGGTCTGGACCAATTTTGTACTACCTCAATTTTTCTGAGAATTCACTCACATCACTTCGATGGATACCGCATCACAAAGGAAAGCGACGAACTGCAACCAGAATTCACATTTGCTGAACTTAGCGAATAGTTGGCGATCTTCGAGGGTTTAGAGAACTACTCTCAAATGAGTCGCATGCTCTTCCTGACTCTAAGAATAAATGAGGATATCATCAATAAAAACGATGATGAACAAGTCCAAAAACTGTTTGAACACCCTGTTCATTAAGTCCATGAATGTTGCAAAAGCATTCGTTAGTCCAAAAGACATAACTACAAATTCATAATAATTATACTAAGTCCTGAAGGATGTCTCCGGGATGTCACTATCCCTGACTCTAAGCTGATGATAGCCAGATCTGAGATCTATCTTTGAAAAGCAACCAGCACCCTAAAGTTGGTCAAACAAGTCATCAATCCTTGAGATGGGATATTTATTTTTGATTGTGACTTTATTCACCTGACGGTATTCAATGCATATTTTGAGAGAACCGTCTTTCTTCTTCATGAACAACACTATAGTACCCCATAGAGAGATACTGGGTGTGATCAATCCCTTATCTAGAAGGTCTTTCAACTATTTGTTCAATTTCATTAGCTCAGTTGGAGCCATTTTGTAAGTAGGGATCGAAATAGGCTTGGTATCTAGAAGGAAATCTATTTTGAAGTCGATTTCCCTTTAGGGAAGAACTCCGTGAAGATATTCTGTAAACTCATTTATGACTGGGACTAACTCAATCAAGAGTTGGGGTTTCAGAGATTGAATCCTTAACCCGAATAAGATGATAGATATACCCTTTTAGAAATCATTTTCTTGGCCTTCAGGTAAGAGATAAATCAGCCTACATGCCCTTCCACTCTAACACTGACTCATTTGGAAACAGAAACTGAACGATCCTAGTTCTACAATCAACTGAGGCATAATAGGAATGTAACAAATCCATCCCTAGAATGATATCAAATTTTACCATTTCTAACTCTACAATGTCTGCTGAAGTGAATTTTTGGGAAACTGTGATAGGGAAACTTTTGTATACCCATCTAGTTATAACTGGGTCACTAACAAGAGTAGAGACTGAGAAGGGTTCTGAGAGAGTTTCTAGAATGACACCAAAGTTTACTGCTATATATGGAGTTACAAAAGAAAGTGTAACCCCTAGATCTAACAATGCATAAACATCTAAATGCAGGAGTTGTAACATACCAGTGACTATATTAAGAGAATCATCCTGGTTTTGGCAAGCCTGAAGAGCATAAAACCTATCTTTGCACTGACCACCACCTGTACCAAATGAGGCACCATGTTGATTGGGGGACCCGCTGGAGTTGCTGAAGCTATAGACTGAGCCATGTTAATGTTACCTCTTTGTTCTTACTTAGCAGAAGGGCAGTCCTTCAACCTATGACAGAACTGGCCACACCCAAAACACCCTTCTCTGCTAGCAAGACACTCGCCCAGATGGTTCTTACCACACTTTGGACAAGATGGAAAAGTCTTGTTACCGGAAGCACTCCCTTGGATTTAAAGCCTCATGCCCTACCATTTTTATCTTGTCGAATCGTGGGGATGGAGCGGTAGTTGATGAAGGTGCTGGGTGTCACGACCCAAGCCTAGGGCCTAGACGTGACATGGCGAATGAGGAACCCGAAGGAACCCCAAACAAGCCTCTCAAACTTGTCATCACACTTCATCGGTCGCGGAAGTGCATTCAACATTAATTAACGGGAAATAGGGACTAAGG
>JAJOOR010022325.1:0-45521 GCA_036250505.1 Solanum acaule | reverse complement strand
TCGGTGGCGTTGGAAAGATCGTTCCAAGGGCTTTCCAAACATAACTGGAACTACTCCTGGATCATCCTGAGCTAGGAGTTATGACTGCTCAAAGTTGGCCAAAAACTCACTGATTTCCACACTTGGCCGAATTTCCAGATTCTGAATTTTTTTCAAAAATGACTACTTCCAATTTCAAGCTTCTTCATATTCATTTTAAATTTTCGGATGTTACAAGAACTATCTGGGAACTGGAAGCTCCCTCAAAATTCCTTTTAAATTCAAATTTATAGTTGTCCACTTTTTTTCATGAAAGTTAATTTGGTGGAATAAGTCGAGCCTCTCTGAGTGGTTCGGTGATCTTCCCTTTGCTCTCTTCCATCGACATTTTGCGTTGGTCATCAGCCTCCCAGGTCCTATAACTTTAGGCGATCCAGCCTGTTGTCGCGGAGTGGATCGGCTATTCACTGACTGGCCATTTTTGTCGCCATCTTGGTTTTTCCCAAGGGCTGGCACGCTTGCCCGATAGTGTCCTTGCCCTACTCCTTAGCCTTAAATGCTGCAAATCAACACTTTAACATCAGTTTAGACCATAAATTAGGCATTTGAGGACACTAACACTGTCTAAACAAAGCCCTATATGAGTCAAAATCTCAGACTCATCAACACCCCCAACTTAAACTTTTGCTTGTCCACAAGTAAAATCAAGATCAATCAGTTCAACAAGGATGTCTACAAATAGTGTTGCATAAGACTCACATAAATGCACACAACAAGGTTCAAATTACTCATACAATGATCAAATGTGCACTTAAAGTTTCAAATTGTGACTCACCATCATCGAGAGTACTCAAGCTCGCAATGCTTGCTTTAAATGCAAGTTCAAGCTCAACAAAGGTATTCAACTGCCCTCACAACAAAGATGATTCCATATTCACACAAAATTTCTCAACAATTAAAAGTTCCGGAATCACATACAACTCTCACACTCACAAAGATGAACACATGCATTACTCCACCCGTAGGCTTGCCCTTATTTTCCAATCAACATTCGTTTCGGATCACTCAAGATGACAAAGGACTTTTTAAGGCTTGTAACGGGGCTGAGTGTAAAGGTATGATCATTTAGGCTTAGTGGCTTCTATATTCATGAAGTATGGCCTGAACATAACTTTTTCTCCTTCTTCTTCACATTTAAGTCATGTTCACATTCCACCCCATTATTTAGAAAACATGAATCACCGGATACCCTATTTCTTTCACTATTTTCAGAACTTTTTCTCTTTTTCAGTCTTTTTCTTTTCTTTCTTCTTTTATTTTATATAAAGGGGTTCCATATTTTTTCAAAACAATTCATCAAAGGAGGAATTTTTCACACTTCTTGACTTTCCTTCTTTTTCACCACACGCCCAACTGAGGCTTTTGGCCTAAGTTGACTATTCAAACAAACCATAATTCATGAAATTTATGGGTGAAGGGATAAAGAGAGGTCACAATTGTTCATATTTCTTCTAGGAAAAGGTTAGGCTCAAAAGGGGCCAAGCAAGGTTTATACTTCTCACAAGATTGGCCACAAAGAGGTATGTTGTCAAATAGGCTCACTCTTCAATATTTTTGCCTAAGATCATGTCTATTACTTGCATCACTCAATCAACAGGACCAGCGGGGAAAATTCTAGGTGTTATCAAGCACAATGTTCAATACGACCTGACCACACAAGGCCTTGATATAATTATCAAACAAGACTCCACACTTTCTAGCTAGCATGCAATGTTCATCACAAGAGACTCATTCAACAACTGGCTAGTCACAACGAGATGTTAAAAGTTCACATATTTCCTATGTAACTTAGTTTGCCTCCTCGTAGCTGAACATTTATTTTGTTCAATTAAGAGCACTATTCAATTCATTGGTATTGACCACAACCGACACTCACCTTTGTACAAGAACAACCACAATCACTCATAAAAGAGGTGGAAAAATTTTAAAATTTTCTTTAAAACCATTTTCTATCAAATAATGGGCTATAATTTATCAACAACCACAATTCCACAACCAATATATATATAAACCAATAAGCTCCAATATTCACAAAACAACCCAAATGAGGTAGCTATGGAAATAACTCATCCCACCAACAAAAAAAATGCAGTTGTCCTCAAATGCATATACAACAAAACAATCGATAAGATAACAGCAAATGAGGAAACAATTATCATCCTGCCAGGCTAGGCCTAGGGTGAAGTCTACATATCCACAGCTCCCTTTGTCTGGGCATTAGTGCCCGATATCTCGGCATCCTTGGCTCCACTGGAGCCCACCATGGAAACATTCATCAAAGAGGCCTGTACAGTTGTATGCACCATGGCTCCCTCTAGGTCTGCCAGTTCATCGTAGACAGCCCCATCAGTCACACCTAGCTTCTCCTCATATGTCTCAGCCTCGAACTCAGCAGCAGCAACATCAGTTTTAACCTCATCTCCGGTGGTAGCCAGAGGCACCACAGAACAAGCTGGAATATCTGTGCTTTGGTCATCTGGGATCTCCACCGTCCCAAACAGTTAAGTAAAATCAGTGGACTTCAACTGGTCCACATATCTCCTCAACCCAGTAATATCGGCCTTCAAGGCCGTCACCTCCTCTGTAGCACTCGGGTTTGCTCACAGGCTACGACTCTAACATTAAGGGCATCTAGTGCCGACTTGTGATCTCTCATCTCAACCCTAAGGGGTGTCAAAGCAGCAGCAATGGCCCTCTCAATCATCCCAGGAATAGCAGCCTCTAATCGGCAGATTGGGCCAAATGCCCCATCTTGAACAGCATCGCCTGGGTGATCGGAGGCCTAGAAGTAGAGGCAGCAGCAGATCTAGGAGGAGGAGGCAGCAGCAGATCTAGGAGGAGGAGGTGCAGCAGAAGTGCTTGGAGTATAGGAAGGAATAGAGCTAGAAGTACCTGAAGGCCCAGTGGCCAGAGTAGGTATGCTTGTCTCTACATGTATCATATCATTGTCAACCTCCAGGGATGCGTCCACCTGGGTTGCTCTCCGCCTATCAGCGTCATCATGCGTGTACTCGGTCTCTATACACCGAATGTCAGTACAAGATATGGGTGTAACCTCAACATCCCTCTTCTCATCTCGTGGAACTCAGTCCCGTCGATACAACTCGGTGATCAACACCGGAAATAGAAGAGACGTCTGGCATTTTTTGTTCTCATGGCCATCTCTTGCTTAATAATCAAACCCAAATTGAGCCTATTCCTAGCAATGATGGACCCCAGATATGATGTCTTTGGGTGGCAGAAGATAGACTCTTTATGGGACGGCATGAACGTGCTGCTGATAAACCCAAACCAGAATCTGGCAGCCACATTTAGGTCCTTTTTCTCTATCTGTGCACCTGCCTCTAACCACCTCGGGGTGATATAAGATATCAGGACTGCCAACCAACCTTTCTGATCCTCCAAGCTATTCTTCTATATCAGATCAATGTATTTGTGCATGAAATCATAAGTGCACCCAGAACAACAATGATGTTTAAACTATCACACTTCACATTCTTGCCTTGGACTATCACAAAATAAACTGGCATGAACATGCTGGCCTTCTTCTTCCCCTTAGGAACCAGCTCACCATAGGCCGAATAAAACTCCCAGACCCAATTGGGAATGTAGGGGTCAGGGGTTTCGTGAAAATATCAAAGTTGTGGTACTTCTAAGTACGCCACACCTGTGGATGCCTTTCCACCACTCTATCGGTAGACAATCTCTTTTCTTCTAAAATGGTCCTCAAACCCTCATCCTTTAGCCGGTTGAGTGACCAGGGAGGAGGACCCTGAATTGGTGGTTCTAGGACCATTTTCTACTCTGGAGGAGGCACTGGAGTTGAAATTGAGGGTGTGAGTATCGGAGGCACTAGGATGCTAGACGGATCGTTCATTGCCTTGGAGCGTAGCCCCACTATCCTGGCCTCAATTAACTGATCATCCTCAAGCTCAGAGATAGGAGCTTGAGAATCACTTTGCGATTCACCCTCACTATCATAGGTAGTAAAGTGTGTCTCGTATATTCCCTCACTGTCGGAGCTGGCCTCCGGTGTTTCAACCACGGGCGCCTTGCCCTTGACTTTGCCTTTTCCTCCCTTGGTAGGGAGTTTCTTGGCCTTAGCCTTGGAAGCAGCTCCTTCCTCACCTATAATGACTTTTCGTGCCCATTTTCGGGGAGATATGTATCTTTCGAAAACTTTGGGTCTAGCCATTCCCGCAAACAACATAGAAAAATGTTAGAAAAAGTTCCACAAAAAATGCAGAAAATAAGTTACTGAAAGACTCGCAAAATCGGTTGGCGAGTCGCCGAACCTCTTTGGCGAGCAAGGTCGGGCTCGTCGAAAGGTCCAGATCAAAAATTTCAAAAATTCAAAGTTGGTCGGTGATGTCCAAGGCCTTTCGGCGGATCGCTGACACCAATCGACAAGCTAGAAGTAGCTCGTCGAAAGATACAACATATTTTAAGGAATTATGGGCGCAGAAGGGCGATCCAGAAGCACTTTCGGCCAGTTGGCGAGTGAACTCGGCGAGCTCAAGTGTATCACCGTAAGATAGAGAATAAAACTCAACTATTTAGGGAAATTAAGGGCGATCTAGGGGGACTTAGGTGAACCGCCAAACCACTCGACGAGCTCGACTCAGCTCGCCAAATGGCCCAACGTGCCAGTTTCTCACCCCGTTCTTCAAAATCAAACCCGCAACCCATGAAATAAAAATTAAACACCTACACCATGAAATTAAAGCAAGACCCATACTACCCATTCCCTCGGGGTATTCAGACTTCCCCCGATTTGGCCAAAATTGGCCATTTGACGTTTTTTGGCACAATTAGGGGTTCCTCATACTTCACCCCGCTAGACCCAATAAAAATTTAGCACAACCAAACAATTTTGACTCGATTTCAACAAGTGACGACACCGAAATCATGATTAAAGGCCAAATAATTACTATTTCATTTAAGAATAAGCAAACAAACAATCAAACGATGATAACCCAACACTTTTCAACAACAAAATACCGATTGCATACACATTCAACCACATATAGAGTCCGGGGTTCAAAAAACCAACCTTTATGTTGAAATATATTTGAAAAATTTGGCGGCAAGGAAATCCAAATTACATCCCCGAGAAAAGATCCCAAGGAAACAAAGGTAAAATTTGAATATATGAAAAATATAGTATGGGAGTTGAAAATGAAGTATTTTTTAATTTAAAACTGTTTGGCCCTTTAAAACCTTTCAATTTGCACACTAGTCAGAAAAGTAAGCCGAGATCTCCGAACCACTCGGCGATGCGATGAATGGTATTTTGGCTAGCCAAGTTTTACAAAACTCCCAGCAATTTGGGGTTTAAATGGTGGACAAAGTTGGGCTTGCCGACCTGTTTGGAGAATCGCTAACTGACCTTTTGGCGGGCCGAGTTTTATAGAGTTCCCCCTCAAGCTAGGTGGTTCCAACAGCGGTCCAAGTCGGGCTCGCCGACCTATTCTGCGAGTCGGCAAGTCACCGACAAGACTTGTGGCTCGCCAAATTTCCCATTTTACAATACTTTTCACTTACAACTTGCAAAATCAACAGCCGTTATTCAAAAACACAGTTTAAAACATCAAAGAATTGGGTTGCCTCCGAAGAAGCGCCTTATTTAACATCGTGGAACGGCGAAAATACCAATTCAAGCTTCATTTTTAGGGTTTGCCTTTGTGTCACTAGGCAACCCTCCTTTTGGCCTTAGATTTAGATAAGTCAAGATTTGACCCATTTGTGACTGATTGAGAAGTCACCGTCTAATTGAGAGTTGAGACGTCCTCTTTCATCTCTTTCAACACTTTGTCTGACCCTTCAACTTTGTCATCTCTTTGCTCTTTAGGCTTTTGGTGTTCATGAGGCGGGATGTGTCTTTCCTTATCACCATCCCTCTCATTCGAAGTAGCATTATGGTCACGCCATTCCCTATCATGATCTCCCCATCCATCATCTCTATTCCAACCTGGATTTCCACCTGGCCTTGGATAGTTTGAACGAAATCCACCTCATTGATTTGCAAGGACGTTCACTTCCTCATTGTACAACACCTCAAATTGTGCTTCTTTGGGGTTTACTCCACCAATACCCACAACATTAACAATCTTCAAACCACTACCCATCACATTTTTCGCCAAGATATCCCGCTAGGTCATCATTTTGGCCATATTTTGGTCTCTCTTGATCCTTCTCGATCTTCTCTTTCGTCATCCTAAAAGTGAGATGAGACACTTGGTCCTCACGAGTGTACCATGCTCTGTTGATCTTGGTCATGCAATCAAGGAGTTGAGATGCTACTTCATAGGGTTGTTGCATTATACATCTGGGAACAGGTTGATCTTCAACTTCTTTGTTCACTGAGTCAAGACTACTATAGAAGTATTGTAGAAGCACGTTGTATTGAAGTCTGTGAGTCAGGCATTGAAGTACCAACTTCTTAAATCTCAGCCATATCTCGCGGATTGGTTCCCCATCCAAGCATTTGAAAACTTGGATGCTATCTCTGAGCGTCATCATCTTCGATGGGGGAAAAAATCTCACTTGGAACGCTGTGGTAAGTGCATCCCAAGAGGTGATGGAGTCCCTCGGTAACTCAGCTAACCATTTGGTAGCTTCACCTATCAAAGAGAATGGAAACAACATGAGGCGAACTGATTCTTGTGATATGTTCTTGAATGTGAATAGACCAAAAACATCCACAAAGTTCTGAATATGGTCATGGAGGTCTTCGTGAGCTAGCCCTCCGTATAATCCTTCATTGGGAGGAGCTGTAGCATCGTACTTGTAACATGGAAGACAACATTCCCCTCAACAGGAGGTACGTATTGCACCAACACCTCCCAATTGAATTGGGTCATTTACATCATTTAGATTTCCAATATCGTCTTGGTGGCCCACTTGGCTACCATTACTTCCGTTCACGCTCATCTCTTCCTCTGTTCAAAACAAGCAACACAAACAAAAACCAAAGTAAGCTGATTCAACTACAACACAAAAAGATTACAATTCAACTTCAATAATAGAATTTTAAAAAACACCAATCCCCGGTAGAGGTGCCATTTTTTATGAACGTTTCAAGTACACCTCATCCAATTCTAGATATAAACGATCGTAATCTAGTATAAAACCCAACGAAAGGGTGGGGTCGAACCCACAGGGAGCGGTCCGAATTCAAAATCAATTATGAAGTGTAAACTTAATCTAATCGGTTATAGGAATAGAAATTATCAAAAACATGTAGTTAGATTGAAAAGGGTGACAAAAAATGTCAGATGGGGGGATTGGTTTGTCAACTAACAACTAAAACAAATGCAAAAATAGGGGTTTCAACAAGACTAAAAGGGATTCTCGGGATGTGATCGATTGTAAGTTAATTACGTTATATGGGTATTTGAGATTTAACAATAATTTGCTGAAACATTATGGGTAGGTTGGACTATAAATGCAATAGTTCGCTCTCGAACAACTATTACAATTCAGACGATTTCTCTCGAACATCGACAAGCTTAACACTATGAAACAACCCAAAACCTTAATTTATCTACTATCTCGAGCTATATAGGTAGGAATGAGCCAAGATTCACTCTCTTGAGCTGAACCCACAACGACTCACACACTACAATCATCAATTGATAACGTTAGATTAAGAACCTCTCTCTCGAGAAAGCCCAAAACACTAAGCTAGAATTGTATTTGCAACTACAATTCATAAATTACTACTCAGTTATCAATCAAACCCACATTAAAACAACAAATAAATCATTAAACAACAATAACCATAAGAAAATTAAGCAAATAATCACATGATCACACCCCAAGAATTGGGGTTTAGCTACACATCATAAAACTAGAGAAACGATTACCAAATACATTAGCTATGATCTCGGTAAAGATACGCAAGTCTTTACAATGGTCCAAAATGCTTAAGTTCAAAAACCCACTTTGAAATCCTCAAAGTTTTGAATGGAAACTCCAAAAAACTAAGAGAAAAACTCAATACTCGAAAACTTGGGGATTAGAACTATCTTGGAACTGGAAGCTCCCTCAAAATTCCTTTCAAATTCTAATTTATAGCTGCCCGATTTTTGGACTGAAAGTCCATCTGGCAGAATAAGTCGCGCCTCGATGAGTGGTTCGGCAATTCGCCCTTTGCTCCCTTCCAGCACAATTTTGCATTGGTCATCAACCTCCTAGGTCCTGTAACTTTGGGCGATCTAACTTGTTTTCGCGAAGTGGATCGGTGATTCACCGACTAGCCATTTCTGTCCCCAACTTGGTTTTTCCCCAGGGCTGGCACGCTGGAACTTTGGGCGAGTAAAAGAGCCACTCGACGGTTCACCGAGTTGTATTGGCGATCACCAAGATCGCTTTTATTCACTTCTTCGGCTTGTTTGTTCATTTTTACCCGATAGTGTCCTTGCTTTGCTCCTTAGCCCTAAATATTGCAAATCAACACTTTAACAATAGTTTAGAGCATAAAATAGGCATTTGAGGACACTAAAACTATCAAAGAAATCCCTAAATGAGTCAAAATCGCATACTCATCAATATACAATTGTGATCTCCAAACATAATAGGTGAATCCCCAAATAAACTTAAGACCACCTAAGTTGATAGTGCACTGAGTTAAGTCTCAAGTTCAATTAGCGAAGTGACATAAAAATGGTGATCCGTCGTAAGATAAAAGGTAAAGTGAGTGGATGTCACCGAATCTACCAATACTGGCAGATAAAATAACCGTCCAAAGGGCGACAGGAGGTGGTAATTGGTGGTTCACAAATTTATTAAAAGAGAACTCAAATGGGATCGCCGAATAAGGCTCAAACTCCTGAAGCCTGAAGCAAGAAACAGATGAACTAAAGGAAGATTGGAGATTCGCCGAATGTGGTTGGCGAACTCATATATTATTGCCGAATGAGATTCAGATTTAATTTTTGGGAAAATTTTGTGAAACTATAAATAGCTTAGAGGAAGAGAAAGAGGGTGTGAGAAAATTGAGAGAAAATGTCTGAACATTCTAGAGAGAATAATTTTCCATTGAGTGAAAGAATTCTTAGTTTTGGGGTTTTTAGATTTGTGAACTGAAATTTGGTGATGTAAGGTTGAATTTGAAGTAAGTTTGCTCTTAAGTGCTCAATTTCATTCTTCCCATGGATAATTTCATTTAAGGTATAATTTATTTACACTTTGCAATTTGTGGCTAAAATCCCAAACTCTTGGGGTGTGATTATGGGGTTGAGTGTTCATTTAATTTAGTGGATTTGTTGAATTGCTCTTTTATGGCTGTGAATTATAGATTAGACTATTTATCGAGTGATTAATTTATATATTAAGATGGCCAACTTAATTTTAGTTTCGCTCTTGCATTGGTGGTTGAAAGAGACCAATATAAGTGGGTAGTTTTTTCAATAGCTGCAATTTAGTGTACTTGATTGCAGATATAAGGATTTGTTTTGTTTCTGATAACATACAGATGAGACAAAAAGGAGATTCTATAAAAGGATGTGTTGAGATTGAAAGAAGATTCAATCAATTATGATGACCCAACTTATTTGTGATTAATTAGTTGTAAAAGCAATTCTATAATACCCCAAGTGAAATCAACATTCGATCCCCACACACCTAGAATCAATTAGTTTCGTGAATTTTCAATTATTTCAATACTAGTAATTGGGTGTCTAAATTAGTGTTGTTCAAATTGGTTGGTCTCTCCACCCATTTGCTATATCAACTTCATTGGAATTAATTGCTAGTTAACTCTCTAATTAAATTCATAACTGCAAACTATTCGGTGTGGGATTCGGCCCCGACTCTTAGTTGAGTAATTTTATTGACGACGACTGTTATCCCTTTTAATTGATTTTAAAGAAAACATTTGAGCATTATCAACAATATTTATCTGGCTGGCCGAACCAACTCTACAGATCATCGTTCCTGTCGTTTAGCTCATCTTTACTGGCTCTAGGTCCTCGGCTTCAGGTGATTGAACCTCACTTTGTGGACCCAATGGAGCACACCTTTCATGTTTGGCACATCACCGAATATCACTTTTGTTTACCTTTTAAGCCTTCACTTTTTTTTCGAGTACTGTCACATTCGGCGATGGACAACATATTCGCCTTTTCACATTCGGCGGATCACTGATCCATATCTTCTTCACCCTTGGTTTTAACACTTGGACCTTAATAAGACCTTTGTAGAAGATAAGGACATTCAACAAATTTGAATTTTAAATCAACAAGGAGAGGGTACAGATAATTATGTGATTTAAGTTCTCAACAAATTAGAAGTAGCAATGCAAAAGATGGAAGTTGTTGGTCATGAGAAAACAATCATTATTATTCCAAAATGAATTCAAATACATGAAACCAATAGAATTATTATATTTTCTCCTAATCAAGTATTACATAATATTGTCTTACACAATCTTGTAGAAGCAAATGAGATTAATTTAGAAGGTATCATGATCGAGATAGATATTTCTTTGAAAATTCAATATAATCTTCCTAATGATAAAGATTTCTCCCGAGGCTTCTAAAAAGTGCAAGAAGAGCAAACAAGCAAGGAAATTGGGTTAATAATTATCCGATCACAGTTCAACCCATGAGATCTAAATCAATTTCTAATAGATGAAAGCTTTAATATGCAATATCAAATCTGTCAAGTCCCAACAAACTTTTCCAAGGGTGAAAATGCTAAACAATTTTCATAAATTCTCTTTTATTGGTTTATTTGAGCCTTTCATTCAAGACTCATTAACAAATAAAGATGATATTGAAGATGGCACTAAGGACAGCTAATTGCAATGGCAAATTATATATATATATTTTCTATAAATGCATATTTTAATTCTACAGTGATCAAAGATGCTGAACAACTTAATTTACTATTAAAACATCATAATCATGCATAAAATTTCTTTGTCATTTAGTATATGCAAAACCTAGTGTAGGACAAATAATAATGCTTTGAGAAGAAATGTGTTAACTTGCAGCAGGAATGGAATGGAAAGCCCCTGGTTAATTGGGGGGGGGGGGGGGGAGGGAGGGGGACTTTCATGTAGTTCTTACTTTGATATGTTAGAGATTTTGGACTCATTTTAGGCTTCTAGTTCACCAAATCATGTCCTCAATGCTCGTTCCTATCCATTTTTATATGAATTATTTGAATTTCAGAGCTCAACGACAAAACAAGGACAAAGGATAGTAAAAGGAATTCAAGTTCGTGGAAAAACAGAGAAAATGGAAAAATTGAAGCTCGTCAAAATCATTAGACGAGTCATCAACTAGAACTAATCTTGCCAAGAAATTTAAAAAATTTTGCTCAAAATTCCAAGTCAACTAGACAAATAGAAGAAACATATGGTGAGTCACAGATTTGGTTGGCGAACTCAAATGTTCTTCCCAAAAAGTTCAGAGAACTCTGCATAAATAGTCCATCTAACTCGGAGAAATCAAAGATAAAGTGACGACTCACTGACTAGGTCAACGCACTACAACGGGCTCACCAAAATATGATCAAAATTTTGAGGCATTGAGTAAAGCTAAAAAGAAATTGAGCAATGAAGTAAATCACACAAACACTGACCGAGTTATTTGGAGAGCCCAACTAACTTAGCCAAAGTGATTTTGAAGTTCAATTCTTGCCAACTTTTGGAAAAGTATAAATTGATTTTTAGGAGAGAGAAACATAGTTTTTATCAATTTGAATATTTTATGTACTTGGAAGCTTCTAAAGCTTTTGGAGATTATTCTAATGAGTTCTTGGGAATTGGGTTTTTGATTTGGGTTGATTCAAATTGAGGATTGAGGCACTTCTCGACTTGATTGAGAAAAAAGAATTTGGTAAAAAACTTTTGATTCTAGAATGTGTGGCTAAAACCCCAAGGTCTTAGGTGTTTGCTAAGTAGTTGAATGCCTAATTAGTTTGTGGCTTTTTTTATTGCTTAATTAATTATTATTTTTAAAATGTATTCAACTATTTCTTCATGTTTACATTTATGGTCTGAGGTTGCAAACTCTTATGTATATATTTCTTAAGATCTCTAAACTTGCTTGTTAAAGATAAATAGAGTGGAAGAACTAGTTGATAATAGATTTATTCAGTTGATATGCTAGTCTTGCTTGATAAAGAAAACTGAATTAAGGTGTTGGATGAGTTGTCCATGTGATACATGTTGGGGTTTCATAAAACTCACATAGTAAATGTTAATCTTGCCTACCATTGATAATCAACCATTTACAACAGTACAATTACCCACACTGCTAAATTGGTGTTCAGTTACGCACACTCCTGAGATTCTCATATTACTTGTTGAATATCCTTGTTCTATGCTTGTGTTAACAACTTGATAAGCATCTCTTTATTGATAATCTCTCAAACTTACTCTTATATATAAATCGATTATTCAAACATACAAAAGTTTAGTACGTGATTTCACTTCAGGAGGTTAATTCTTGCTTACCATTTAGCTGACCCTTATGAGAATAATTCCCCCCTTCCCATGACATGATAGGTTCATTAAGAATCTTGAATGAAACCAATCGGGTCCTACTATCTATGGAAGCATAACATGCATGAAGCCAATCTATCCCATGAATAACATCGAAATCTAACATATCATGTTCTACAAGATCAATATCAGTGACTCTATGAAGAACACAAATAGGACAATTTCTATAAACTCGTTTCGCAACAATGGAATCACAAACGGGAGTAGAGACACGAAAATGATTAGAAAGGATTTCAGGATCAACATAAACTTTCATGGCCACATAAGTAGTAAAAAATGACAAAGTAGCACCCAGATCAAGCACAACATACAAATCAAAATAAAAGACTTTCAACAGATGATAACGTCCAAATATACTTATTGAAAAGAAATATAAACGATCGTATGCAATATATTTACCTAACTATGAGTCGGGGTTGATCCCACAGAGAATATGGAAGAATATTGTCAATAGCAAATATTTAACTCAGTGGTCATTATATAAAAATGGGGGGATTTAAATTGAAAAAAAATAAAAACAATAAAAATAGCTTTGAATTAGGTATTTATTTATATTCAGATTATTAAAAGTAACTAGGAATGTGTTCCCCATAAGCTCATAACGCGGTAATCTTAATAATACTAATCTTATCCTAGTGTATCACATGCAAAGTGGTAAATTATGTATCTCTAAATCCTTGGTCCGGCAAATAGAGAATTTCACCCCATATCTTGGTCCGGCTATGTGTGTATAATTTACTAACCCTTACATTTACCTCATATTAGACATCACATCAATGTATGGCTTAGTTTTCACTCTCGCACCAATTGACATTAGACTATTAGATAGTATCACACTAAATCTATGTTGATAATTCTTTTCTTATTAACTACCTCTTTGGTCCGGCAAGTAGCAACAAGACAAGTTCTAACGTTGCGCACCGTTAAAAAGACTTCTAGACGAAAGAATTATCAATGCATGCTTCAACACTATTCAAGAATTACTTAGTTATTATTCATACTTTGTTAATCGCTTATGGTTCCCACAATCCTAGGTATGAAATTTAGCTACTCATTATCTTAAAAACACAATCAAAATTTATTAAAATAAATATGTTTGTGTTAATCATAAAAAATTAAGAACAATAGCTAAACTATATTTTATTAATCACGAATACAAATAAATAATAAAGGAGAAGAAATAATAAACCACAATTCTCTGGCCTCCACGGTGACTCTTCCAAAATTTCTAAGCTAGAAGAATATTTATATTTTGTCCTGTTTATTGGTTCTTCCCTCAAGAATAACTTTTTCATGCTCTATTTACAAATATAGAAACCCTAAAATAATATAATTGAGTGCAAATTAAATTAGGAATCCAAAATCAAAAGGAATTGGATTCCTTTTTTTTGCCGAGTGAACAATGGTACTGCCGCCTCAACATAATTCTACACAATTCACTTGCTGCCACGTGGCACCAGCAAGAAGCAAGCGTAAAAATTGAAATTCCACAATTTGCAACCGCCATTTCCTTATATATATAAATATATTATATTATTAAATTTAATCTATTAAGCTGTCTGCTTGATTTCCTTCTTCAACCTTCCATCTTTAATTCGTTTTAGCTCCAAACTTCTTCATTTTTCCACCAATTTAATCCTACAAATAAAATATACCATTTAACACAATTCATAAAATTCATGCTCAAAAAGGACAAATAAAAATAATAAATGTGAAGCGTATAATGATTAAAAATATGTATTTTGGCCTCACATCAACATACCAGTCACAACATCCAAAGAACCATCATGATCTTGTCGAGTTTGAAGAGAATAAAACATATTCTGATGAGGAGCACCCAAGCCAGAACCAGTAGGCTGAGCCTGCTTACCATCCCTACCCTTAGAAGCAATCCAGAAACAATCTCTCATCTTGTGACCACTCTTCCCACAACTGAAGCAACTATTCATATCGGCTATGCATTTTCCCAAATGGATCTTTTGTCACGGACTTAGAGTCTCACTAAAGCTTCGAGCGACACTTGACAACTTACAAAGTGGCGGCATATGACACTTGCTACACCTTTGGAAAGCAGGAGTAGAAGATAAATTCCCACCACTTTCTTGAGCTTAGGGGTTAGACACCCTATCCTTGTTGAACTTAGAAGCCAGAGAATTTGAATAACTTTGACCATATAAATTTTTTCGGAATTGAGAACGTCCATGTCCACCAGACCTAGAATAAGCAAAATCACCATCACTGGTCCTTATTTTCTTTGCCTCCCTAGACTTCTCCTCTAGATTTTTCTCTTCAATTAGTTAGGAATGTATCATCAAATGGGAGATATCCATCTCCTTAATTTTAACATGGTGGTACGAAACTCCTTTACCGCCATTTTGGATACACCCGACAAAAACTTGCTCATCCTTGCCCTATAGCCGAAAACCAAAGTTAGAGCGTACTTATTCAATTGAGTAAACTTCAAAGAATATTTTTTCACAGTCGTATTGCCTTGATGGAGATTAATGAACTCGGGGACTTTTTCCTTCCTCATCTCAAGGGGAAAGAAACGATCTAGAAAAGCTCCTTTGAATTTCTCTCAATCAAGAGGACTAGAGTCAAGCCCTCTCTTCCTTTAATTGTATGAACCAAACTTTAGCAACACCCTTAAGTTGATAGGTGAGAAATTCTGCCTTTTCCACTTGTGGAACTGTAATAATATCCTTTATCCTATAGATCTCATCAACAAACTGTTGAGGATCCTCATCAACTTTTGACCCATGAAACTCTGTGGGATTTATCCTAGTGAAGTACCTGATCCTTCTTACCTCCGTACCCACAATTCGGTTCACAAGAGCAACAACTTCTCTATTAGCTTGGGTCGTCATAACTTGAGACAATACTTGGAAAGCGGCTCAAAATTTGGCATGAGTCACTTGCTTGGACAAAGGATTGATCGAGGCTTCAAGAAATTTGGGCTCCACATCATTAGCCACATTCCTTCTCACATATGCTCTTTGAGAAGCCATATCCTGAAAAGCATCGAACAAAAGTTAAGAGAAAGACCTTCATAGAGGTAAACTCTATGGTACGACTTTGGAGTTAAGAAAAAAGTTAATTTTTCCAAATGCTTTGTAGCCTCTTATTCATTAATGTGTCGCGCTTCACACTTATGAACAAAACTCTACTGAATGTGGCTTGTCAGACATCCTAGGACCTTTTCTTAAACATTGTGCATTGAATACAAAGCTTGTCATGACCCAAAGTGCACCTGAGATGTGACATGGTGTATAAGACCCCAAGAGACCCTACATAAGCTACTTAAAATGCATTCAGTCAATAGAATATACCAAAGAAACGTTTAAGTAGAAATTCTTATATCACATAAGAAGTCTAAAGATAAGTGTGGATTACAAAACTTTATCCTAACAAGTCATTCTAAAATATCATATGAATGGCTGGTATGTAACCCATACACTACGTACAAAATTCTCCACCAAATAATAACAACAATAAATGTCTTCATGGCCTTGCCCTTAGAGTATGAGCACTCACCAATCCAATAGAAAAAGTTATCGAAGCTAGCCACGAGTGGGAGGAGAGGAAGAGTTAAACCTTATATTATAAAATAATATAGACACAAATATGCATTAATAAATGGAATATACTAAGTATGGGGAAATGCATGAAAGACATAAACATGATCCTATGAGGATTTAAAGATGATATGCATGACTAAGCTAACAAATGAGTAAAAAACTCATTAAAGAATCGTAAGTCAAAAGCAAGGTCAATGCATTCCTAAAACATAATAAAAACATTCCTAAAACCTTTGGACATCACAAAGTTTATTTTGTGGGATAGTTACCATTAACCAACACTAAGATCATGTGAGCTATAACATGGAATCTGATGTAACCCTCACATTGAAAAGGGGATTCTACTTGCCAAGGTAGTCTTGACAACATTCATTCATATGCTATTTGTGGATCCACTAGGTAGGTCATTTATGTCAATACTATGGGGGGCATGTAGTTTGGGATAAGTAGATTGCTTCTAGAGGACCGACCTCTAGTAATGGGAGAGCTTCCATCTCAAATTCCTCTCGTTGCTAAGTAAAATCCCAATGGAATAAAAAAAGTCAATTATCAACCACAACGTTAGGAAAGACAAGAATCATTATATCAATCCAAATCATAAGTTCATACAAGAAGGACTCCTTTTGGAAATCATAAATTCAGACATTTACCTATTAAAGCATCTAAAATCATGATCACCTTTGAATTTGTGATAAAACCTTTCACAAATAATTGATACTTACTTGAAAAGTATCCTTAAATCATAATCTCATTTTTTGTAAAACATGCATATCTTTCATAAATTATCATTCAAAAGTTCATGAGTTTTCATCATAAATTAATCATCATATTCAAGGATAATGCCTGGGTCCATATAAAATAATTGGAAAATATGTAAGTTAATCAAATAATGCATAATAAGATTGAAGATAAATAATTGAATCATAACAAATAGGACCCATAGATATTTTTAACGAAACCCTAGATAATTGGGTGAAATTGAATTGGAAACTTGAGATTCTTTTGGGACCCAATGGATGAATGGAATCCATTGGTGAATTTCCACATACATTAGCAATCAAAGCCCTAAAATAAATGGGGATTGAAGAACTTGAAGCTCGAAATCCTAGCTTTTTTTCTTGAACTTAGAGAGAATTGGAGGGGATGAACTTGGATGGGATATAGGAATTTGAGAGAATGAAAGGGTTTAGTAGAATTTAGGAATTGAAAATCAGTTATAGGGGTAGTTATAGGTCCAAAACGACATAGTATAAAGGATAAATGGTAGAAAAATACCAAAACAACCTTCATTAAAACTCACGGAAGTGACCAACGGTTCTGACCTACAGTCTGTAGGACTTTTTACAGCTAGTAGAGGTCAAATGTCGAATCCCTTATTAGGGCCTTAAATAAATCCAACTTCCACGAGATCCAATTCCAAGCACAAAATCTCACTAAGTTGTGAACCCTTCTATGGAACCCATCTACGACCTTGAATAATTTCACTAAGTTGTGAACCCTTCTGTAGAACCCATCTACAACCCATCCTTTCAACCCGTAGGTCCAACATCTAGGACTCAACATTTCCAAAAACTTATCTCAATTTGCGAATTCTTTATACGGGCCATAGGACTTCCTATGGTCCATAGAAGGGACTCGTATTTCTTGCTCCAGTCCCAAAACTAATCTTTTCTTTTTTGATTCAACTTTCAAATTTCTGAGGTGTTACAATGACCCCCAGTCCATGTACCAATCTCTAAGGAAAAGCTCATTGGAGGAGACACACTGAAATACAATCGAAAGCACTACATGACCCACTTGCTCATATGGTACCCCGAGTGGCCTCGATAGTTACTACCCATGCTATTAACCATTTGAAAGATGCTAGGTTGCGCACTATCCTAGAGGAGAAGAGATTATCTGCTGAAAATACGGTTCATATATAATTGAAGGTGAGGTGGACTATCAAGTTTCATGGGTTTGAGAGGTTTACTCATGCCCGAAAGCCTTATGTTCCTACTCGGATAAGGGAGTTTTATGAGGCATATGCCTGATTATTTCCAAAAATGAAAAAGGGGGTAACTCTTGAGCAAATCACAACAGTTGAAGTCTGCGGGAAGATAGATGTAGGATAGGTGAACTCAAACTGCGTTGTGATATAATACACTGTGACACCTTGGCACACAAGCTTCTGTAGTCCCTTGATAGCTTAAAGGGGTGGCTTGCCCCACTTTTGTCTCATACCACACCTCGGTGGATTAAGGACGGGGTGGAGATCATTTAGAAAACGGATATCAACATCATTGCCCGATATTGGTTCAGATTTGTAAGTACCATCTTGATTCCTTCACAGAATGAGTCAATTCTCTAACGCCCTAAGGCTTGTTTGTTGGGGTGCATTATTGATCGAGAGAATCAGAATCTAGGCCCTGTTATTGTTCTAGTGATTCTACTATGGGCTCAGTAGAAACAGACATTTCTCCTATTTCTTGTGTTGATTTTTACACTATATCAAAAGGTTGGGGTCCCATTTGTTGCATCAAACAATGTTAGAAATTACCCCAACTTCTTCCATCAATATCGGCACATTTAAGGCTGAATATTTGAGTGATGTTGAGGTGAGGATGAAATCAGAAATGCTAGATTCCACTATAGTAGTCGACAAAAAATCTCTAGAGGTTGACCCTACACCGCTCGCTCCTACAGTTGAGCCTACATGTACTTACATCCCCTCTACTTCTACTGCACCTTTACCTGCATCTCGGACCCAATTGATACATTCTAGGATTTACCAAATGTGAAATCATGCCAATTCGGTGGATGCGAGGACCTCTAGGCTTGAGGTAGTTGCTCCTATGATGATCTCCACAGCCATTGATGATGCCCTTGATCCTATTCGTGCTAAGAGGGAAGAAGATCATACCTTGTTCATAGATTATGGGTTCATACTTGATATTTTAACCGCTTAGGCTGAGTAGCGTGAGAAATTTGAGGGCTAGTCTAAGGATGCGACAACTTTAAAAGTTTATAATGTGGGGTGGAGGAAAGATATGGTTAGCTCAAATCCACATATATATTAATGATGTGGGGTGATGTACCCCTACTTGAAGCTTCGGTGAAGATCTAGTCCTCAAGACCCACAACTTGTGGCTCAGGAGAAATCTCGCTAGCTCTGCCTCTAGTTGGTGTCGCTCCACAGGCACAACCTCTAGCCGATGCTACTCCACAAGCCCAACTACTAACTCCGGCCCTATCGCTACCTCTACCCGGGGTCTCAACGACGGTCTCGGGGACTGCCTCTCCTCTACCACTGGAAATAAAAACTCTAATCCTCGGCATCTGCAAAAACAACACGCAGGAAATCAACACTAGCAAAGGTAACCATGCAAGATAAGAAGAATGGATAAAAGAAAGTTTCTTAATAGTCTTCATAGCTTCTCAAAGATAAGTATGAACATCTTTGTACCGATCCTTGAGACTCTACTTAGACTTGGCTTGTACTTACGTGAGACATATGAACTTGGGGCTCTAAAACCATTTTTCATGACCCAAATATGGACGTAATTACACTTGTCTATTCCCACCAAGACAAGTAAGCCTCAACCTAACGAAACGAAAGAAAATGTGGAAAGAAACAAGAATAAGATAAAGCAGAACACTTATTCATTCTATTAAAACCCGAAACCCAAATTTCATGTGTACAAGCCACTTATACATATACTGCGGAAATAGAAATAAGTACAAGTCTCAATGTCTTTGATTCACAAATAAAATAAAGCATAATATAAAGGAAAGAAGGGTTCTTCGGAATGACAAGCAACTACGTTTAAAGTCCTTCTACAAACCTCGGAATGGGAGAAGAGAAAGAACAATCACACGGTGTCGAGCTCTCGGAACCTACACAAGTTTAAAAACAAGGACTAAGTACCAAACAACATGGTACTCAATAAGTAACCTAATAAACAAGGAAAACTAGCTAGAAAACAAGTACTCATTTCATCCCAAACGAATCTCCTCAAACTACAACTAGCATAGAAATCAACCGAACCTAACAATTCTACAATACATAGCTCATAAGGCTCAATAATCACAGTTCAATAGTCACAATTCAACAAACAACACGTATCAAGTATGCCAATTGCAAGTAAAAAGTAGATCTACCACAGGTAACAAGTAGATCAGTCACAAGTAACAAGTAGATCAATCACAAGTAACAAGTAGATCAACCACAAGTAACAAGTAGATAAGTAACAAGTAACATGTAGTTCAATCAGAAGTATCAAATACATCAAATCATGATAGTCAACTCATGTAGGAACCATTTTCTTTCAGCACAATATCACTAGCTTGAACCATTTCCCATCGGCTTTATATCACAAGCCGAAACTATTTCCTATTAGTTTTATATAACATCACTAGCCGAAACCATTTCTCATACGCTTTATAGCACATCACTAGCTGGAACCATTTCCCATCCACTTTATATCACTAGCCGAAACCATTTCCGAACAGATTTATATAACATCTCTAGCCAGAACTATTTCTCATCGACTTTATATCACTAGCTAGAACCATTTCTTATCGTCATTATATCACATCACTAGCTAGAACCATTTTCCATCGACTTTATATCACATCACTAGATAGAATCATTTCTCATCTACTTTATATAACATCACTAGTCGCAATCATTTTCAATCAGCTTTATATCACATGTCTCATCACGATGTACAACAATGAATGCACATAAGCAAATTCACACCATAAGGAAGAGAAAACAATTCAAGCAATTCAAGTCCACAATCACGCCATTCAAGATATTTCATCTATCAAACAAATAGGGGCCACAACAAGGCAATTCACAAAGAATTATGATCAACACGAAGCCTTTTCATTAATCCCTTTTTTAATCATTAAGATTAGTAAAGTGGAACAATAAGTCCATCCCATCATTCCCATTACTCTCAAACACACAAAATCAAGGAAACACACGACTCTACTAGATTACAAAGTTTAATAGATCACTTGCCTTTATACAATCAAATAGTCAATCCAATACTTAAGTCTTTCTCTTCCGAACAACGTTCAAGGACACACAATCTAATTCAATCAAGTAATCAAATACAATTTGAGAAATAACAATACACAATTCATACTATTTTGAAAAATGGGCCAATCAACTCAAAAATCCATTCCAAAATTGAGGTTTGAATCCAAAATCTTTACTTGAAAAGAGACTACCTAAGGCATTTGGAACTCATTGGTAAAAACTATTTCGAAAGAGGACTTTAAATAATTTCACAATCACCATTTTAATTCAGAACTAAATTTCATGAAAAACCATGTCATTTTCCAATCAAAATCCCAAGTTTTGATGTTAAAATCCATAAATGATCAAAGGAAATTGAAGTTTTAGGGTAACAAAATCTTACCCAAATGATTTAGCACAAGAAATAATTTTTAAAATTGCCTGAAGGGTTTTACCAAGCTCAAAAATTGAAATGGGGCTAAAACCCCGAAATTTCAAACCAAAAACCCTCTCTGATGTCGCGAAAGAGACCCAGGTTCGTATAAGCAAACCCGACAGAAATGGAACCTCTTGCAAATGCAAAGGCTCCTTTGCTTTTGCGAAGTTTGCTTAAGCGTCTAGTCTTCACAAAAGAGCGGCCTGCAGACACCATCAAACACAACCAACTTTTAAATCATCAAAATGACCCTCGGAATTTGTTCGGAACACATAAATACATAACATATAAGCAAATTGATTGTCTTCAACGTTTCGGAAAGAATGAAACCATCGAAACACGAGAGTTCTTCTGCAGCCGAAACTCGTGAAAGTCACAAGAAATGAACATAACGCCTAAAAAAGCCAAATTAACCTCTAGACCTCAGAAAATTCAACCATGACCTCACCTAGGCCTAAAAATTATCTCCAAATCCAATGCAACTCTCAGAATTCTGATGTGAGCATCCGAACAGTGAATGTTGACTACAATAAATAAAGACTAAAATTTAATAAATTTCTAACTTAGGACCTCAAATTCTCAAAAGGACTCTGAATTTTAAACTTAATACCCTCATAGACCAATTTCTACATTTTGGAATTGATGCAATCGGTAGAATTCTATTCCAACACTCGAAAGTCCAAAAGACACGAAAATCAATTTTTAACAACTTGAGCCTTTCAAACTCACATCTTACGAAATTCACAATTTTTTACTGAAAGTTTAAAACCAACTTTCAGAACTCAATTAGAAACGACTCGGGGTTAAGATCGGGAGAGGCAGCACGGTATTTTTTCAATTTTTTCCAAATATGACTAATCGGTTCATTACAGAAGGGGGGTGAAAAAGAAAAGTTCTTCCTTCCAAATGCTGTTGCGCTGAGTTTTATAATGAAAATCTTTATTAGATTCCAGCTCCTATTATTATAGTAGTAAAGCATGTTGAATCCCGACGGATAGAGCTACACCGGGTGAAATATTCTTAAGGACAGTGTCATAGGCACGCCTCAAGCTTTTAAGTATTTATGATTTAAATATTTTTCGTAAAATTTCCAAAAACAAGTCATACTTGTGACTAAAACAACATACATGCCTCTAGCTCATATAGTTTAGTCAAAATTTATTCTCATATATTCACCTTTGACTTTAATACCATTTTGAAACTTTTAAAAAAAATTGACATATTCACCAACGAATAAATAACCATTGAGACTTTAAAGCATCTAGTTCATTGTGATCACGCTACATGGACTTCAACGGTGATGAATACTTGTACTTGTAAAAATATTGAATATTACAGAGTTTCAAAATGATGTTGAAACTCATCCGAGTCCCTCAATTCCAAAATAATAAATAAAGGCTTAAGTTGTTATAACAAAATGCAAAAGACCTTGCATATATAATTTATTCTTCAAACACTACATTATATATTCTTCAAAAACTACATTATTTATTTCACACGCTAGCTGAAACTAGCTAGTAGTGCAAATTATTCATCATATATACAAATACAAATGCATATAGATAAGTATATGTTTATAGACACACACACAATTTATATATATATAATAATAATAATAAGAAGAAGAAGAAGAAGAAGAACAATAGCATAGATCTTCTAATTCTTGAGAAGGTGACCCTCTAGATCCTTGGTAATGTCAATGACCATACCTAATAAAATGAGGGGCTCTGGAATGTCTTCAGTTTTCTTTTCGTACTCAAATGTCCATGTAGTCCATTGAGGTTGATGAGATGTTATAATGGTAAACGAACTATACATCTCTAGCAGATCTCCTTCAATAATTTTCCAATGAATTGATTTTTCGTGAGGATTGATTGCTTCAATAACTTCCTTCATAAACTTCTTTTGTCCAGCTATAATTATCAACATAAAAAATATTATTCTCAATTTGAACCGTACAAATCCACATCAAAGATTTAAACGTTTACCAAATAACATCTTTATCATGTTTAAATATTTTTCTCCATTTTAATTTTCACTTACACCAAAACTATCTAATGCTCATAAATATTTGATTGTCTACGTTCTCTAAATAGAGTCATCTTTTAATTCTAAATAGAAGAACTGACATTGTGAAGAATGCCTTAATTATTAAGGAAAACTATTAATTTAATTTTATCATGCTTACTATAATGGAAGTAATATTCCACATAAATGTTGTTTTCTGCAAAATATATTTTACTATTTTGATTGTTGGAAAGATATATTACCGAAATCATACACTATTAAAAATTAATAATAATATTAACAAATCATAGAATACTTTAATAAGTTGAATCTGTTGAGCAACTAAATTTTAGTAAGTAATGTCTAACTGTTAGTTGGAAATAATAAAATAATTTTAAAGTAAAGATAATAATAATCAAGAAATTACTTTAAACCACAAGTGAAAACGTTTTTTTTTCTTGAAGCAAAAGGGTTTAATTAAAATATATTTATGGTAACAAAACACCATCTAATTACTCTTTCAAGAAGATCATTTCCTTGAAATATACCTTTCATACTAAGTAATACACCTAAATATAGAAAATCGATGTATGTAAATCCTATTGAGAGAGAGATCATAAAAATGTGTGTTACCCTCATTATAATTCCAGCTTACAATCGAACCAACTTTTACGCTTTCACCTTCATGAATCTCAAAACAGTTGACATTTTTGGGAGTTATATTAGCTATATGATGAGTATTCATGTGAAAAAGATCATGCACCAGATGTCCTCCACACTTCACCTCCACTGAAACAGTCAATTTTCCTTTCACCCCCATCTTTTTTTCTCAGAATAACAATTATAAGTTTTGAAAACAAGATGGGTGAGAAAATACTTAAAACTTGTAGTCTTTATATAGACTTTAGTTAGCAGTGAAAAGCTAGCTAGTTGAACTATTTTCCACTACATAATTATATCACATGTCATTAATCACTGAGGTTTAAAGATTTGTTGCTTAAATTTTTAATACTAGTTGTGGGAACATGCCTTGTACGTTTGATCTCTATTACTGTATAAAATTTATATAGGCCTAAATCATGTAAAGAAAAAATTTGAAATATCAACTCATTAACTTAAAAATAATAAAATATACATGTCATTATATCAATAAAATGAAAATGTTAAACAAAATAATATATTAATCAGAATAAGCAAGAATAAATGATAAATAAAAAATTATATAAGAATTATATGAAGATAAAATACAAAAGTGTAGTAAAAAAATATTTTATGTCCAATTTATAAAGGATGAAACTGTGTACATCAAAAGTGGTGAATGAATGCGGAAGTAACAGAGAAAAAAAGATTAATGTACTTGATTTTGTATAGGGATATGGTTGTGTTGACGGAATGGAACCAAAAAATTGTTAATTTACCTCCTATTTTTTGCTAATAGATTGTAATAATTGAATCGGTCATTTTTGGAAAGCTATGTCAAATTACCATTTTACCCTCCCGTTATTGACCCCGAGTCTTTTGAGTATGAGTTTGAGTTTATGTTTGAAAAGTTGGTTTGGAACTTTTGGTTAAAAGTTGAGATTTTGGTAAGTTTGTGAGTGTTAAAGGCAAAGTGGTTTTTGGGATCTTTTGGAGTTTCTAGTGTCGGAATGGAATTCCGTCGATTCCATTAGTCTCAAAATGTGAAATTTTATCCTGAGAGTTTTTTCTCTCACATTCAGAATCTTTTTGAGGATTTGAGGTCCTATGTTGTGATATTATGAAAATTTAGCCTTAGGGTTGACTTCGGTAAATATTCGGAGTTTGGATACTTAGGTCAGAATTTCGAGAGTTTTGTTGCATTCAGGGGATGATTTTAGGCCTAGGTGAGATTTTTGTTGATTTTTGAGAGTTCCCGAGTTTGTTTTAGACTTTTTAGGAGTTGAGTTAGTTTCATGTCGTTTCGCGGATGTCGGTTGAAGGAGACCTCGAATTCATGTTTCGACAATTTTTTTGAGTTTGGAACGTCGAGTATAATTGATTTACATATGTGATTTGTATGTGCGGAGTTTCGAACGAATCCCGAGGGTCCTTACGATGGTTTTGTGTTAGCTGGCTTCTAGTTATGGTGCATGACCATTTTGGTCATCGCGATCATGTAAAATCATCTTGGACTGCATCGCAAACGTGATAGTCAATTTTAATGAGTTGACTGACCTTACTCATCACGATCACGTATCTTTGGGTCGCGATCGCGATGAGCATTTGAGACTTGGAGAGAATGTTTTCTAAGAATCACGATTCAACCCCATTTCACCAATTTTTAGTTTTGGGAGATTTGGGATGGCGATTTGGATCATATTTTAGAGGGAAATCATTTAGGTAATGATTCTTAACTCTAAATCTTTGATTACGCATTATTATTATTTAATTTATGAGTTTAAATCAAGATTTTGGGTTGATAAATTGGGGGTTCTTCATGGACCTATGTTTTGAAGTAAAAGTGTATTTATGAACATATTTTATGTCCATTTTCGAAATGATTTTCCCTAATGAGTTCCTAAAGCCTTAAACATCTTAAATATTGTTTTACGGAATCAAACCTCCATTTTGATATTGAATTTTAAGTTGATTGACTTGTTTATTTACATAATTGATGAGGGAAGCGTTGTTTGTCATGGGTGATTGTGAATACTTGATTATTTTAGATATTTTAGCTTTGGAAGTGAATCGGAAGAGGAAGTTTCAATTCTTGAAGTAATCGTTGATTGATTTGAAGCAACTGGCTTCCTAAACCTTGTATTCTTGTTTAATTCATACACTTCCTTCGTTGCTTGTGTATTAATAGTAATGGGGATGAGGTGAAGGGTTAAATTGTCCACTTGTTATATCTAAATGAATAAAAATGGGTTGAAATGAAAAAGGCTATGTGATGATCATGATGATGTAAAAGGCTATGCATGATTGATTTATTGATGAAATGCTTGAAAGCACGAATGTGGACTTGAATTGTGCAATTTGTTTTCTCTTCTATGTGGTGTGATATTTCTTGTGTGCATTGATCGTTGAACACCGTTATTATACATGTGAGTGATATGATGTTGAAGTCTTTGTTGGCGAGAGATATGATGTTGAGGTCTTTGCCATCAAGTGATATGATGCCAATGTCTTTACCGGTAAGTGATATGATGCCGAGGTCTTTGCCGGCTAGTGTTGTGATGCCAATGTCTTTACCAGCGAGTGTTGAGATGCCGAGGTCTTTGTCGGCATGCGTTCTGATGCCGAGGTCATTTCCGGCAAGAGATTGCTTATTGTGACTTGATGCATTTAATGCTCATGCGTGACTTGCTAGGTACTTTAGATTGATGAACTTGTTGCATATGACCAAACAACTTGAATTTGAGATTCACTTATTTGATTTGTTTTATTGTCAAATTGTGGCTATCAGACTGTGAATATTGGGCCTTGTGAGCTGTGTATTGTAGAACTGTTAGGTTGGGCTAATTCTTTATAGGTTGTAGTTTGAGGAGGTTCGGTTGGAGAGTCAGGGGTGTCCAGTTTTTTTATCTAGTTGTTCTCTTTAGTATGTTGCTTGTTGGGTACCGTGTTCTTGATACTCACCCCTTGCTTCTACAATTGTGTAGGTTCTGAGTTCGGACCCGTGTAATCTTCTTCTCCTTCTTCTCCTGTCTGTAAGGGCTCATGAAGGATTTGAGAGGTAGGTGCTTGTCATCATGCATGGCGGAACCTATTTTAAGATTTGTTCTACTTGAGAAATAAAAACTGAGACTTGTATATATCTTTCGAATTCAATATTTTCATTAGTGGCTTTTACACGTGGCAACTAGGTTTTAGGGTATTGTTTAGAATGAATAAGTTTTCCGCCTTTGTCTTGTTTTCTTTTATTGCATTTCAACAGTTTCAATTGTTTTAATTGGGTTGAGGCTGACTTGTCTTGGTGGGGATAGACAAGTGTCATCATGTCCATTTTTGGGTTAAGACATAAATAAAGAATGAAGAATGAAGAATGAAAAATAAAGAACATAACGAATTATTATAGAAAAGTATTGGAAAACTTGAAAGAAAAAATATTTATTTCTTCAGCAATAAAATAGAAATCAATTTAAATGAATATAATAGAAATGATTGCAGGGAAGCAATTGATTTTCATTTTCATCTAGGGTAGCTATACAACTACCCTTTTTCTATTGGTCTGTATTAACTTTTTTTATTTATCATGTTATAAAATGTATATTTATATTTTTACACTTAAATATTCTTGATAAAATATTTGTTTGAAAGACAAATGAATTATTTAATATATCACGGGCTTTATTGCTAAAAGAAATAACAATTAAACCTCATGAAATATTATAAGTGGTAACATCTAATCATGTATTTGGTCTAGTTTAATTGTGAAACTTATTACATTTTATTCTAGTAATAAGTTTTTTTTTCATAATAAAAATTTAAGTAGTGCCCATGCTAATTAAAAGATGACAAACATACATTTACAACCAATAAGGATACTTAATTTGTACTAAAAGTTGAGGTTTATAAATATGATATTCTTAATTTAATAATAAACTATTATGAATTTTTTAAATAATCTTCAGAACACGAAGACAATTATATTATTATTACTCTTGTAAAATTAATCTAATTAATGAATTCTTTACAATATTTTACACAAATAATCTATTTTTTTTTTAAAGAATTATATAAATATAATAAACACCAAAGAAAGAAGCAGTTTATGCTAAAATTGCACAAACCTCAAATATCCTATTAGAAGATATTTTTGGGCTTAACATTATAAGGAATTTAAGACTTAGTAAAACAATAGATGCCACATGCGCAAATTTATTTTTCAACACACTTCCAATCTATATTGATAATGAAAGATAGAAAATATGAATTTTTTTACTTGACTTTCTTGGCTAGCCTATTTAAAGTATAATATCTATTTGCTTAATTTTCTTTTCCTATAATACTTATTGCACCGTGCCTATTGTGTGTGAAAGAGGAGTGTACATGTATGATATTAAATACCTTAGTTGGACTTTGTTAAAGATTTTATTTAGTGATTGTTCCTCTGAAGTTAGGGGTACTTACCATCCGATCAACTCTCTTTTGTCGGTGACATTCAATATTGCGGTATCTAAGATTCATATAAATTACTTACTATTTAGGAAGTATGATGGAATCCTTTGTAAGGAATACAAGTTTATTCAATGACCCTGTAGGTCATTTTTGTGCTAATGTCTCATGTTCGTCATTTAGAGCATTTCTATAGCGACCCCAAGTAATTTATGACTTGATGAGACTAACAATTCGGTCACTAGGTCGTTCGTTTTGTTTTATATGACATTATCTCTTTTGGAGCTTTTGAACCTTGAATTGTTGATTTTGATTAAAAGTTTAGGAAGTCAACCTCATAATCCAAATCTAACGGTTTCATCCACTCCACAAGGGTAATTTTTTCCTAGTAGCATGATCAGTATGGATCTCGAGGCTTTCAGTGCGATTGTGTGATTAGGCATTTTAGCTTTTAAGTTTTGGCCTAAGATTGACCTAGGTCAACATTATTTTCAAAGATGCTCGGATGAGAATTCTGTAGGTGCGGTTAGCTTTGAAATGTCCTATTTGGTTTAAAATGTCCCTTTGTATAGATTCCAAGACTCTTAAGCTAATTTTGAGCCCCCTTGTAGATTTTTGCTTAGAATGGAGGAACCCACTTTTTGTTGAGACGACTTCATATGAATGTTTCAATAGCTCTGTTGAGTCCGAAATATCAAATTTGATAGGTTAGCATATCTTTAACACCCCAAAAATTACTAAGCTAAGTACCTAACCATTCTTCATTTGCGTGTAAGGTCGTATCGAGTGATTCAGAAATTGTTCTTATGTATAAAGGTCAATTGTTTAGTGAGGGAATGAATTTTGATATGAATTATGGTCACAAGAATACCCTAGCACATAGTTTAGTTGAAAGCTTCCTTACCCACGATGTTTTGATATATGATTCTACTTTGGTCAAATTTAACCATCATATACCTTTGCACATAATGAATTAGGTGGCCCATGACCTATCAAATTGAAGGTGTATGAGTTTTTTTTCCAACGCCACAAAGTTTGCTTCATTTTGAGTTCAGAAACATTTTACTAGAGACCACCAAAATAGAGTTTGCTGAGTCAATTCCTACAAATCCATTCTATGGGCTGTAGAAATTTTTACAACCTATACTTTCAACTCGTGGAAAAACTTCAGAGAGTCAAATTTTGGGGGTCCAATTCCTACGAATCCAACTAGCAGTCATATAAGCTTCTACGGGCCATAGTTTGGACTTGTAGAATGATCTTTTGGTTCTTAAAATTTAATATGAATTCTACAGATTTGATCTACGGTCCATATAAACTTCTACGGGTCCTAGTTTTGACCTGTAGAGTGAAATTTTGAGCCTTAAAATTAAATTTGAATTCCATGAATGGGATCTATGGTCCATAGATTAAACAACGATCCGTAGATGGCCATGTGGAATGTTTTTGACATATTTTTAAGAAGAGTAGTTAAGTCTTTTCCCACCCCTTCTAAGGATAAAACCCGACGTTTTTAATCCTAAAAAATGTTTTAAATAGTGTTAATTAACCCTATTAATTTCATTAATGCTTCCATGTTTTAGAGCATCCACGAGAAGAAATCTAGGGTTTTCAAGCATTCTTCCAGTTTCATCAAGAACTTTGTTCTTCCAAGTATATAAGGCTATTAATTGTTTAAGACTAGTTCGTCCTCATGACCTACATCTAAATTCAGTCAGAAAAAGTACTGTTTGGAGGTTTTCCCCATAGTTTCTTGGAAATTCAAAATTGAATTTTTTTTAGTAGTTGAGGTTTTGATATCTACTAAATATGTTGAAATTCTAAATTATTGTTCATGATTAGAATAACATGAACCCTATTGATTTATAAAAGTCATGTTTTCAAAGGTAATTACATAAAATTTTCTTAAATATTGATTTCGGTTTTGAAAGATAAGTCGATAAGTATACGTTTCAAATGAATGTCTTTAATAGAGTCCTTAAAGGAAGAATCAAATGATTGCATATGTACTATTTGACAGTTGAGAATGAGAAAGAGAATAATTGATGTTTTTGAAAAGTACTTCACTAAAGAAAAGTGTAACATAAAGTAAAGTAATAGTCCCTTTCTTTGAAATTCATGATTGAGCATAATGGATATTTAATATTTTGGGAGTAGTATCAAGCAAAGAATAGAATAAGAGTATTTTAACTCAAGTACCATAATACTATGTAGCCAGTGTAGGATATGATCATGCCGATAATTTGTCGTGTGACTCCTCACTACCTCTAAGAAGGCCTATTATATGGATCCATAGTTACAGTAGCATCCTATACCCCGACAAAGTATATGATTGCCCTTGAAACGTGGGTAAAATATTTTATCTTTGCTAGGCTTATAGTAATGGTTATTGGTTAGATAAACTCCCCGTTGAGTAAAGTTTTCTATTCTCATATAATTTTGATTGCATATCTTATTGTAAAGTACTAATGGTTTTCACTACTTGTTCATATATTTTTACTTTATAGGTTTGCCACCATCAGTTCAATTATTGTTTTATTCAACCATATTTTGTACTTGTATGTTCCATGTACTGATGTCATTCGACCTGCATCTTTTGATAATGAAAATATAGGTGTTTCGAATCATCAACATGCATTTTGTAGTGATCACTATGGACTCATAGATAGTTTTTGTTGAGGCCTCCTTGCTTTCGTAGGACTCCATTTTGATATCAAGTTTTAGTCATATTTTAGGTGTTGTGGATGTTGTCCCGACAACTATCTTGATCTATAGAGGCTTCATAGGTAGATATAGTTAGATGCTTATTTAAACTTTTTAATTATGTTAGGTATTTCAAGATAGTATTCTAAATCTTTTCTTTAAATGTTCTAAATGTTCATTTTTAAGCTTTCGCAGATGATAAAGAGTCATGTGAGTCATAGTTAGCCATACTAAGTATACACATGGGGACAACAGTGTTCTCCGAGTATTGGCCATGTCTAGGCTGTAAGATCGAGGCATGACAAAATTGGTATCAAGCACAGCGTTCAACAGTCCTAGGGTGTATATGAAGTTGTGTCTAATAGAGTACTTCTTATCAGTGTCAAGCACGCCACATCTATAATAGGGAAGCTACATTAAAATAGGAATTGTCTCCTTTCTTCATACTTTTGTTCGTGCGTTAGAGTTTAAATCTATGGTAGTTTCTTCTAATTCATTCTTAAGTATATCGTTTCAGCTCATACCTCCACAAAGAAATGTTAGAGGTCCTCATTTTAGAAGGAATCTGAATCCTTAGGAACAACCACTCAAAGATGGACCAGAAGGTCCCAACGCACGAGAAGTACAACCCCCTAAGGATAACGTCAGTAATGCTCACTTTTGGAACGCCATTCTGATGTTGACTCAAGTTCTGAAAGCACTGGTTGGTCGTCAAGTAGTGGGCCTTCAGTATTTGAGAGTTTTTAAGAATGAATCCCCCCAAAGTTCATTGGGTTAAAAATCAAGGAGCATCTAGAAAACATCGTGGATGAGCTTCAAAAGGTGTTTGAGGTCATGCATGTTACTAATGTTGAGCGTGTGGAGTTTGCTACATACCAGCTCAACGGTGTTTCCAAGATATAGTTCGACCAGTGCAAGAAGACCAAGGGAGAAAGTGCACCACCCTTAGGTTAGATTGTTCTTAAGAATGCTTTCTTGGGGAACTTCTTTCCCTGAGAGAGAAGGGAATCAATGTTAAGAGAGTTTCTTAATCAAAAGCAGGAATCTATGGATGTAGAAGAGTACATCCTGAAGTTCACTCAGTGATCCCTTTACGCTGCGGAGATTGTGGTTCGTATGAGGAGCAGAATGAGTTTGTTTGTTTTTGGGATATCCCATTTATCTAATAAAGAGGAAAAGGTAGCTATGTTGATAAATGGCATAGACATAGCTAGGCATATGATTCATGTACAACGGGTGGGAAAGGACAAGTTGAAAGAAAGGGAAGAGTTTTGCAATAATAGGGCTAAGATAACCAACCATAAGCCCAACCCGCAAAAGATAGTAAAGGGGAACCATTCAATATTTTAGTAGAGGTCATTTAGACTTGTTCCATTATCATCTAGTGGACCTACCCCAGGAGAAGGAATGATCACAAAAACCAAAACTAACTAAATTTTTGGGCTCTAGGTTCTCTGCTACAAGGCAACGTGGAACAAGGGTAAACTTGCAACCCACAATGTGATAAGTTTGGTAAACTCCACTTGGGGGAATGACGTATGTGTACTGATGGTTGCTATAAGTAAGGACTGGTGGGTCACTTTTCCAGGGAATACCCGATGTGGAACAAGGGTAATGAGAGACAAGGTAATAGGGGCTATAAAGCCTAATCATCTTTAGCAACTCCAGTAGACAGAGCTACTTTGAAGGGAGCTACTTTAGAGGCAGGCGGAGGTGCAAACCGTCTCTATGCTATGGCTAGTTGCTAGGATTAGGAGAACTTGCCAAATGTTGTCACTGGTATGCTAAGTCATTTTGTTGATGGGCTAGTTCCTGAAAATGCCTACCACTTTAGCGTTTAGGACATGTAAGATTATTCTAAGGTTTATCCGCCATCGTTATTACCAATTGAATATCTTGTTAATTTGTCAGCCCTAACCCGTCTTTCTCTTCCAATTCCATTTCCAGATTCATCATTGCTCTTTTGGACTTATACATGCAACACCCTTTTATCTTTCGGCATAATCCCATCTTCCTCCTTGCGATCCAAACGCAATGTCATAGAGGGCGATAGAAAGGGAGCACGTATGGGTGGTATGAAAACCATAAGTGGAGGCATGGGTCTTTCTCATGAAGATGTGAAGCCTAAAGATGAGTCTATTCCGAATTGACTGAAAAATATGAGGTAGGAGGCTTGGTGACAGGTTATAGTGAGAGGAAAAGAAAAGTCAAGCCTGTCCTAAGAAAAGACTGGTTCTCAACCATAGTATTTCTATGCCTTACTTGAGGGTAAAAGGGGATGATATTTTACAGACGACTTCTAGAACCATGTATGGTTATTATGATTTTTTGGTTACATCATTTGGGATTGACTTGAAAGAAGTGGTACTCAAGGAATTAGTAGGGGCTTCCTTCCAATGGGGAGATGGTACGCTTAGATAGCAAGGTTTTTGAGTGACCCTAATACTCATGAATGGGTTCTACTTGAAATTTACACCCACTAAGGGTGTAAGGAGGTTTGAGAAGTGTGTTGGAGATCCGACATTCATAAATTCCTTCTTAAAAGTTGGGAGTTAATGAGAATTCCTCTAATTTAGAAGTACCGGTTGGGATCTTAGATAGGCAAGTTATGGAATAGAAGAGCAAGGAAGTTGCTTCCATGAAAGATTTAAGGAGTGACCTTTTAGTGAGGGTTTTAGTTAAGGGTACTACTTGGGAGGTCGAAGGCCAATGAGATGTCCTGTTATTCTCGTTTCTTTCCTTCTACTCCTACTCTAGCTTGAAACAAATAGTTCCTCTTGAGTTTTCTTGTTTTGGTAGTCATGTGTGTTATGTGAGTTTTTCCATGATTTCCTTTTGTTATGCATGTTCTTGAGAAATTTATGATTAGAAAGAAAATGAGTTTTTATAATTGATGTTCCTGATGTTGTTGTGCATTGAGTATGAGTTGCTTATTGACTTCTTGAGATCAATTATTGAATATGCTTTAGTATGCTTTTGAGAGTAAAATGCATATTGACTATATGAAATTATGTTGAGCATGCTTTTAGTTTGGAGAAGGTAGTTCCTCCTATGAATATGTGAAATGTTGAGTTTTCATGCATAATGGGTTGTGAGATGTAGGTCCTACTTCCTTGTGTTGTATTGATTATGTTTGAGATGGAGTTGAAGTTTCGTCTTATGAATTGTGCATTATTTTGATGTAACATGCATAATGGGCTGCTAGTCTTGAGTCTTTATTTCCGTAAGGTGTCTAGATCATCATTCGAGGAAGAATGTTCCCAAGGGGAAGATATTGTAACACCCCATAAATTAGTAGGGCAATCTAGAGCTACGTTTGAGGGTTAACAGTCATGAAGGTGGCCTAGGGCCAAGGGAAAAGGGGCAAGCGCCAAGGCAAGGGACAAGGCTTCCCAAGCCTTTCCAAGGCACTTCCCCATGACCACGAGGGCCTTCATGACCAGTAGTGGTCACCACGAGTCATGGTGGCACTCGTGGAGGCGGAGGCAGTAGCCTCCTTAAGGCTGCCCCAAATTGGCTCCTCCACATGAGCCACTTCATGGCTCGTGAAGCCTTAGAAGGCTCGTGGGAGTGGCCTTGGTCATGCCTTAGTGGTTGAGGGTTGATGGAGGGTGGCTTAGCCACTGCCTCAAAACCCCACGAGAGGGACCACGGCTCGTGGCTAACACCACGACTTGTGGAGCCCCTCGTGAAGTTGCCTTTGGCTTGTGAGCTAAAGGCAAAAATTGTCTAGCCACTGCCTCAAATCCACGAGAGGGACCATGACTCATGGTCATGACCATGGCTCGTGGAGCCTCCCGTGGCAACTGGGAAGCTCACTTTAAGTGAGGGGTGGTTTGGGAAATTCTGGTTTAAGTCCATTCAAAGTGAAGTCTTTTTGGGTAAGTTTAGGGTCCCTATATAAGTCATTTTAAGTCAAATTCACCTAAACTAAGTCACATTTATACAATAGCCAAATAATTTCATAAGTTCATCTTCTCCCCAAAAATTCTCTCTCTAGAACTTCAAGGAAGAAGAATAAGGAAGAAGGTGGAGCTAGGGTTAAAGAAGGAAAGTTTTCACACCAATTTCATTGAGTTTCATTGCTAAGGTATGGTAGTTCTTCATCCATATATAGACTTCATCCATGGGGACCCTTTAAAACCACAATTTTGAAGATAGAAAATCCCCAAAGTTAGGGTCTGATTCTAAAGTCATGGGTTCCTTTCAAAATGATTCTAATGATTGAATTACTTTATATAATAATTGAATTGATGATTTTTTATGGTTTTTATGTTGAAATCACCAAGAACCCATGAGATCCCTATTTTCCACAATTATGATCTTGTAATGTTGGTTGTTGATTATAGAAGAATGTTATGAAATTATCTGGTAGTAGTTGGTTTACTTGAATTATGTTATTATCCATGTCTAATGTAGTAAATTCTAGATGTGTTAATTGAATATGATCTTTGATCCTCGAAGGGTAAAGTATGATAATTATGTATGATTATGAGATTTATGTATATGCTTTAAGAGCACTTTGAGAGTGAAGTGTCCATGATTTTGATAATGTTGTTGTGTTGATTGAAAGGATATTTTCATGAACACATAATGAACATGATGTGAAAGGTTTTCTCACATAATGAAGATTCTAGGTTGAAAGGATTTCTCACCTAATTGAATCTAATGTTAAATGTACACATGGACGGTGAAAGGTTATTCTCACGCATGATCTAAGAGCTATCCTAAGGAACTCTTTTGGATTGATTGTCAAGGAAATCCTTCCTTAAGACATGAATCAAGTTATGAATTAATAAGTACTTCGCGGGAATTAATGCTTAGCACCGAGTGGATATTGATATAAGATGGAAGCCTTCATGTGAGTTGAAGCCGAGTTTCTAGGAGCAATCTCTTGAGATGGAGGCCCTGAGGTGAGTTGAGGCCGGTTATCTAGTAGCAATCTCCTTATCGCATAAACTACGTGCCCCCATAGGTTACTTGGCTATTGAATCCACCTAAAGCTAAGATAATAGTTCTAGCTTAGGCAAGTAGGACAACCCTTTTCGGTGTGTGTAACACCGAATTCCATGTTAAGTCCACATGGTCTTTGTCGGTTCAGTCTAATTCTCACAAAAAGAATATGAATTATGAATTATGGTTACTCAAGAAGCTTTACCTAGCATGGGTAAGATTTATGGGGTTTTATTCATGTATTGCACAAGTATGCTTTAAAGGTAGCTATGATATGTTATTCTTATGTTATGATGATATATGTAATGAATATGCTTATGATGTATGCTTAGATTGGATTGTAGCTTGAAAGGCCCCTCCAACACACATGTTACTAAAGGTGAATGTTCCCTTGTCTATGAGAAATAAGCTAAATATGAGACCAAAGTATGATAATTATGAATGAGGGCCTAAAGTGAATTGCTTAGCATGGGTGGGAATATGGGGTCTCATCCATGCATTGCACAAGTTTGCCTTGAGGTGACTTATGAAGTGTATCCCTTTTGTTATGCTAAACTAGATGAATTGATTATGTCTACGACTATGTTGTTATCTCTTATGTGTATAGCCTATGTCTTATGATGATGTTTCTTATGCTTATGACTCATGCTTTTTCCACAATCTTCAAAATGATGGTTTAACTTAGTAAATTGCATGCATTCAAAGGAAATATCCCTTTTAGCATCTTTTCACGATTTTTATGCATGGCTATCATACTTAGTGCATTTTTGTACTAACCCATATTTTTCCTACATTTTCCCCAAGTGTAAGGTCCCGTTCTCAAGGTAGTCATCATTGTTACTAAAGCTTGGATTTGCTCATTTCTTCAAGCTTGTTGGTGAGTCCTTATGATTCGAGGACGAATGTTTTCACTTAGTAGTGTCATTTCTTGCATTTCGTTTTTGGACTATGTTGTATGGTTTGCGACCCCATTTCATTCAAGTATTGTAATAGATGGCTATATTGAGACAAGTCTAGACTTCCGCTTTCCTTTATGAAAATTTTGGACTTGAAATGTGTTTTTACTCTTTATTGTTCTATTCTTATGTTATGATATGCTAAGTGGCCTACATAGTGCCTTTTGGGGTTCTATGTGCCTTGTTAGATTTAGGGGGGTACCCCTGGGTCGTGACACCTCTATAGCTCTACTTCTAGCTGGTGTCTCCCTACGACATGACCACTACCCAGTGCTACACCACGAGCACGACCTCTAATAATGAGTGAAAAAATTGTACTTATTTAAGGTCCATTTAGCTCAATAATTACTGTCCTTAATGCCAAACTTTGTCCTTTTGTAATCAAACATTGATTATTTGCAGCTATGAAGGTAATACGACCAGGCAAGGACTGAAGTTTGAAATAATGACCAAAAATATAAAAAGAAGTGCAAAGTGAATATTATTGATTGCCTAACATGAAGGGCAGATCACCATCTGAGCACGACCTCACCCAAATTGACAGTGCATAACACTTGTGTTTATCAAAGAAGGTTTGCAAACTCTAGTAGAGAAGGTGATGCACCGAATTTCAACAACGGTTCTATTGCATATCGCCCAAGTGATAGTGTGCAAGGGAAAAATTTAATACTCGAAAGGCTGAATCTATCGAGTCCACTAACTGAGGTTCAAACACCTAAAGCCTAGAGCATCACAAGGCGAGCTAAGGAGCGAAGCCCGACTAATGTTGTCGAGTTTGTTATTAAGTGGATTTTGGGCCAAAAAAGTTTGAGGAGTGAGATTACAGAGTTGAAAGGAGAGAAGACTTTACTTTTGAAATAACACTTTTCTAGTTCTTGGGGTTTTACATTTTGAGACTTGAATTTGAATAAATGAAGTTAAATCCAAAGTGGGTTTACTATTAATTGATTGATTTCAAATTAAGCATGATTATTTGATGCAAGATATATTTTCTTTTCTTTTTGTGATGGGTGATAAACGCTCAAACTACACCTCATCCAATACTAGGTGTAAGAGATTGTTATCTAGTATAAAACCCAACGAAGAGTTGGGGTCAAACCCACAGGGAGCGGTACAGTATGAAATTCAATTAAGAAGTAAAAGTTGTGATTCTAGTCAGTTATAAAAGTAGACATTGTCGAAATCAAACAAAGTAAGTTAGAGGTTTGACAACGAATGTTAGATAGGGGATTTAAAAGTGTCAATTAACAACTACGATAATCACGAAAACAGGGGAGTATACAAATAGAAGGAGAATTCTTGGGCATGTGATTGATTATAGTCTAATTTCACTATATGGGTAATTGAAATTTATTAATAAATTTCTAAATGTCAGTGGGTAGGCTAGGTTATAGATGCAATAGTTTTCTTTGGAACAACTATTACAATTCAAGAGAATTCTCTCGAACCTCGACAAGCTTAACACTATAAACAACCCAAAACCTTCATTTATCTACTCTCTCGAGCTAGATAGGTAGGAACGTGTTATGATTCACTCTTTCGTGCTGAACCCACAACAACCCACATAATACAATGATCAATCAACAACCTTGGTTTTAGAACCTCTCTCTCGAACAAGCCCAAAACACTAAGCTAAAATTGTATTTGCAACTACAATTTATGAGTTAATACTCTACTATCAATTAAACCCACTTCAAAACAACAATTAAATCATTAAACAACAATATCCATAAGTTAATTAAAGCAAATAATAACATGATCACACCCCAAGAACTGGGGTTTTAGCAACACATCATAAAAATAAAGAAATCAATACCAATTACGTTCTTTATAATCTGGGTATGGTAATCCAAGTTTTTACAATGATCCAAAATGCTCAAAATAAAAAACCCAACTCGAAATCTACTTGAAAACTCCTTCAACAAGTTCTACAATGGAAAACTTAGGAAAAACCGGATTCCTCAAAGATTTGATTATAAAATTGATGATTTTTCTGCTTTTCAAATTTCAATTTATAGTATCCCAATTTTTGGCTTTCAGGATAGTTAGGAAAAGTTAGTCGAGCTTCGCCCACCAAGTCGGCGACACTCCCTTCGCTCTATTCCATCACCGGTTTGCCTTGGCTTTTTATCTTCAAAAATATGTGACTTTAGGTGGTCAGGAATGAGGTCGTCGATTTGTTCGGCGGTCCGACGACTGTCCATTTTCATTGCCAAGTAGGTTCTTCCCCAGGGCTGGCATGCTAAAACTTTAGGCGAGTTAAAGATCCACTCGATGGCTCGTCGAGGGCTCTTGGCGATCACCAGGATTGCCTCTCTTCAACTTCTTCAGCTTTCTTTTTGTTTCTTTTTTGCCCAGTAATATCCTTTCCTTGCTCCTTAGCGTTTCTTACTGAAAATTAACACTTTAACATCAGTTTAGAGCATAAATTAGGCATTTTAGGACATTAAAACTATGAAAACAAGACCTAAATGAGTTAAAATCTAAGACTCATCAACACCCCCAACTCAAACTTTTGCTTGTCCTCAAGTAAAGCTCAAGATCAATCAGTTCAACAAGGATGTCTACAGATAGTGCTACTCAAGAGTCAACATACATGCACACAACATGTTTAAACTACAAATGCAACGTTCAATTGTGCACTCTAAGTTTCAAAGTGTGACTAACCATCATCAAATGGACTCAATCTCACAATGCTTGCTTCAAATGCAAGTTCTAGCTCAACAAAAGCATCTGACTGCCCTCACACAAAAAAACGATTCCATGCTGACACAAAGCTTATCAATTTTAAAAATTCGGAATTAGAAACAACTCTCACCCTCTCAAAAACAAATATATCCATGATCTTACCCCATATGCTTGCTCATATTTTCTAATCAACATGATAATAACCTCATTCAAGATCACAAAGGTCTTTCAAGGCTTGTAATGGGGTTGAGGGTAATGGTATGATCAATAGTCTTAGTGATTCTACCTTCATGAAGCATGGCCTGCATTTCATTTTTTTCACCTTGTCTACAACACTTTTCGATTCTCAAAATCCACACCCTATTCTTTAAGCACAACTTAATGGATACCCCATTTCACTCACTTTATTTCAACAATATTTTTCTTTTTCAACCTTTTACATTTCTCTTTCTACTTCTCTTCTTTTTTTTTATATGAAGGGGTTCCATCTTTTTCAACAAGATCTTACAAAAAAGGCAGGAATTTCTCCAATTTCTTGATTTACCTCCTTTTTCACCACACCACAAACTTTGGCTTTTGACCTAAGTTGGCTGTTTATAAAAACCAATGCCTCATCAAGATTATAGGTGGGAAAGACAAGAGGTCCTTTGTGTTCAAGGTTCTTCCCAAGAAAGAAATAGGCTCAAGTAGTTCCAAGCTAGGTTCACACTCTCACAAGGTGGTCACAAAGAGGTATAATTGCAATATTAGCTCACTCTTCACAAATTGCCCAAGATCGTATCTATCATTCACTCACATTAGCCAATTGGACCAACGGGGCAAGTTCTAGGTATGACCAAGCATGCATTGAAAGTCAAACTCACCACACACGATATTCAACACAATCATCAAATAAGATTTAGGCATTTTCGCAAGCGTGCAACAATCATCACAAGAGTCCCGCTCAACAAATCACATAGTCACAATGAGATGCTACGCGTTCACATATGACTTATGCAACTCAATTCGCCTCATCAGGTTTGCACATGCATGTCGTTCACAGAAGAGCACTATTCAAGTCATCGGTATTGACCAAAACCAACACTCAAAATTGCAAAAGAACAACCACTTTCACACACATCACATCAAGAGGTGGCACTTTTTAAAAATCGGGTTCGAAACCATTTGCACATTAAAAAAAATGCACCAATGTGGATCACAACGAAGATATATAAATGAGCATAAAATCAGATCCAACATTCACAAAACCAAAAACAACAATATTCACAAAAACAATTCAATAGAGGTAGGTATGGAAATACCTTACCCCTTCAACAAAAATAGCAGTTGTCCACAAATGCAATGAAATAATAAAAATAGTCTAGTTAGTAACATAAATGGAGTAAAGAGAATCATCATGCCAGGCTAAGCCTGGGTGAAGTCTCCATATCTGAAACTCTATCTATAGGGGCATTAATGCCCAGCTCAGCAGCATCCTTGGCTCTACAGGAGCCCACAATAGATGTATCTCTGAGTGATACCTTCATAGTCGTCTCCACCATAGCTCACTCAAGATCTTCCAAATCATCATATATAGACGCATCTCTAACACCCAGCTGCTCCTCATTTGTCTCTGCCAAACTCAGCCTCTACTTCAACCTCTGCCTCATCAGCCCTACCAACATCTCTAGTTGTAGTAGCCGAAGGAACCACATAACTGGCTGGAATATAAGTGCTTGGCATCTCGAGAATCTCCACTGTCCCAAACAACATTGACAAATCTGTGGACTTTAGCTAGTCCATATCCTTCCTCAGCCCAATACCATCGGCCTTCAAGGCCGTAACAGTATCTGTAGCACCCAAGCTCTACACACAAGCCTCAACCCTTACCGTAAGGGCATCTAATTCCAACTTGTTGCCCTCAATCAATGCTCTATGATTCCTCATCTCAGCCCTAATCGGGGCCAAGGCAGCAACAATTGCCTGCTCTATCGTCCCTGGCACAATAGCCTCAACTCGAGAGGCATGCACATCAGCAAAATGAGCTAGATGGCCCATCTTATATAGCATGGCCTGGGTGATATGGGGTTGGGAGACACCAGTGGCAACAGAAGAAGAGGGACGGGGTTCAACAGTAGAACTAGGAGATGCAGAAGTGGAAGGAATAGAGGTATCTGTAGGTGCACTAGCTTGAGGGGGCATGATAGCCTTAGTCGGCAACAGATCAACATTAACCTCCAGGGATGTATCAATCGATGCTGCCCTCATCCTGTCGGCCGCATCCCGCACGTAACCAGCCTCGATAAGTCAGATGTCAGTAGAAAAGGTGGGGGTCACCTCCATATCTATCTTCTCAACCATGGGAACACGAGCCCGCGGGCACAGCTCGATAATCAACACGATAAAAGGAAGCGAGGTCTGGCTCTGCTTGTCCCTCATGGCCATTTCTTGCTCAATCAACAACCCCAAGTTCAATTTCTAGAGATCCATAATTGACCCTAGACAGACAACTTTCGGATGGCGGAGGATGGATTCATTTTGTGAAGGCATGATGGTACTGCTAATGAACCCAAACCAGTATCTGGCAGCAATGCTCAGGTCCTTCTTCTCAATCAATGCACATGCCTCTATCCACCTCGGAGTAACATCAGAAAGAAGGGGTGCCAACCAACCCTTTAGATCCTCTAGGGTCTTCTTCTTAATCAAGTCGTGGTAGTCATGCATGAAATCAAAAGAACACCCGAGTACCGCATTTATCTCTGTGCTTCTACACTTTACCTTCTTCCCCCAATCAACCAAGAAGTCATTTGGCCTGAAGGCACTTGCCTTCTTCTTCCCCTTCAGCAACAACTCTCTGTATGCCGCAAAGAACTCTCGGACCCAAGTAGGAATGTATGGGTCTCGGGGTTTAGTAAACACTTTCAATTTGTGGAACCTTAGGGTGTTCCACACCTCAGGATACCTTTATACCACACCATCGATAGACAACCGCTTCTCTTCCAAAATTGTCCTCAAACCCTCGGCCTTCAATCTGGTGAGTGACCGGGGAGGGGGACCCTGAACTAGTGGTGCCTGTACAACTGTCTTAGCTGGGAATGAAGGAGGAGGAGTACGACGTACTGGGAACCTAGATGGATCATTCATCGACTTTGAGCGTAGCTTAACTCTCCTCGCCTACCGGAGTTGGTCATCTTTCAGCTCAGAGATGGGAGCCGGAGAGTTGTCATCAGACTGACCTTCACTGCCGGAGATAGTGAAGTGTGTGGCATAGATCCCATTACTATCGGAGCTTTCCTCCGCAGGTGTAAACTCAATGGGCGCCTTACCTTTACCTTTACCTCCTTTTGGAGGGAGTTTGGTAGCCAGGGCCCGGGAGGCGGCAACCTCTACATTGATTACTATTCCACGTGCCCGCTTTCAGGGCGGTTGATTTCTTCCTGCTACCTTGGGTCTAGACATTTCTGCAACACAAAACAACATACGTTAGATGCAATTCGAAGAAAAATAAAGTATGTAAACACTCCACAGAAAGACTCGCCGAACAGTTCTGCAAATCGCCGAACCACTTTGGCGAGCCAGGTCGGGCTTGCCGAACCACTTTGGCGAGCCAGGTTGGGCTCGCCAAAAGTTCTAGAACAAAATAACTCAAAATTAAAAGTAGGTCGCCGATGTCAAGGGCACTTCGGTGGATCACCGACACCTTTCTGTGAAATAGAAGTAGCTGACCGAAAGTGACAGAACAATATCAAGGATAAGGGGCAAAAAGGCGATCAGAAGGGACTTTCCGCTAGTCCCCGATTGAACTCGGCGATCTCATGCATATTACTGAAAGTTACAGAACTTAGACTCACAAAATAGAGAATTAAAGGGAGATCTAGGGGACAATAGGTGAACCGTCGAACCATTCTGCGAGCTCGACATAGCTCGCCGAATAGTCCAACCTCCCAGTTTTGTACCCCGAACTTTAAAATCTAACCTGCAGCCCACAAAAACAAAATCAAATTATCATTCTATGCATATTAGCAAAGACCCATGCCCACGGGGTACTCAGACATCCCTCGATTTGGCCAATTGATGTCTTTTGCCTTTAAAATTGACATCAACCGCTCTATAATTGGGCAAACTTTGATAATTAGCACAATTCAGGATTACTCAGGCTTCACCCCACTAGACCCATAACTAATTCAACACAACCCAACAATTTCATCAAACACAGGACTGGGTATTTACTATCTAAGGCCAATTAATCACGATTTTAACTAAATACGGGAAAATAAACCACCACACACTAAACAAACAACACTAGGCACATATGATAACCACAAAACGATCATGCATTCAAGTACAACCAATTTTTATAGTGAGGTTCAGAAAACCAACCTTAAATGCCAAAAATTTGTAAAGATAGGCTAGCAAAGAAATCCAAAAGTCCACCCTGAGGAAATGATCCTAAGTAAAAGTAAGAACAATAGTACGAGAACAAAAATATAAGTGGTTGTGATAATTTGGAATTTGAAAATGTAACGACCCGAGAGCACCCCCTAGCTGTTACCGGCGTATTCGACCTCTTAGAGGTCTTATACAAGCCCTTAGCATTCGTCATAGCATTTATCATAGAAAAATAGCGGAAAATTTTTAAAAAATCATAATATAATAGAAGACATAAAAGTCACCTCATTTAAACCTTTACTACAAAATTGGAGTACTACGTCTCAAGGTAGCCATCTTAAAATACGACTACAACAGAAGAGGGACATAGCCCTTATAATACAAAAGAAACTACTATCTAGTACATTGAACATAAGGAAACTCTTTAACATAAAGGTCCTTGAATCTTTAAGGACACACCCGAACTTGGGAATAGTAAGCCAAGCTCATAACTTCTAGTAAAGGCCCTTTGCCACCACCACCTACACTTGGTGTAAAAAGATGAAGAAGAATGGTATTAGTACAAGAATGCACTAAGTATGAAAACCATGTAAAAACATGCTGTTAAAAGGGACATTTAGTTGGAAACCATGAATCATGCCTTTTTAGAGAAACTTCAAGAACATTTAGCACAATAGGAACAATATAAACCACATACATCATCATACATGTGGAAACCATTCATAATAGCATATAGAGCCACTTATAACATTTTAGGCACATTCAATGCATACAATACATTACCTTCCTCTTTATCTTAACTCCTTTCCTCAGCAACTCTTAGGGAATACTTGGTGCAATGTATCACCTTAAGGTTACCAAGGGTGAACTTACATATAGCCTTCATCAACCCAACCACATATATTCATAGAGTCATAAGCACACCATAAGACATAGTCCTCACGTAGGAACCATCACCTACCACAACCCCCAAGTCACACTAGTGCAATGTACAAGTAGCATCCCATAATACTACTCACACCAAGTGTTCCTAGGAAGCCACCATAGACTAGGCACATCGTATTCAACAAGTCATAACATCTTCATTTAACATTAGACATAAGACCAACATACTTCATAACATCATATAAGGACTCATTCCTTTACTACATCATTAGTCATAACCCATTTAGTTCATATCATAGGTAAA